>JBBDGT010000236.1:0-62858 GCA_037306005.1 Rhinophrynus dorsalis | reverse complement strand
TCACATCCCATAGTGACACACATACACCTATAGTGACACACACACATCTCATAGTGACACACATACACCTATAGTGACACACACACACATCCCATAGTGACACACATACACCTATAGTGAGACACACACATCCCATAGTGACACACATACACCTATAGTGACACACACACATCCCATAGTGACACACATACACCTATAGTGACACACACACATCCCATAGTGACACACATACACCTATAGTGACACACACACATCCCATAGTGACACACATACACCTGTAGTGAGACACACACACATCCCATAGTGACACACATACACCTATAGTGACACACACACATCCCATAGTGACACACATACACCTATAGTGAGACACACACACATCCCATAGTGACACACATACACCTATAGTGAGACACACACACATCTCATAGTGACACACATACACCTATAGTGACACACACACATCTCATAGTGACACACATACACCTATAGTGACACACACACACATCCCATAGTGACACACATACACCTATAGTGACACACACACATCCCATAGTGACACACATACACCTGTAGTGAGACGCACACATCCCATAGTGACACACATACACCTGTAGTGACACACACACATCCCATAGTGACACACATACACCTATAGTGACACACACACATCCCATAGTGACACACATACACCTATAGTGACATACACACATCCCATAGTGACACACATACACACCTATAGTGACACACACATACATCCCATAGTGACACACATACACACCTATAGTGACACACACATACATCCCATAGTGACACACATACACCTATAGTGACACACACATCCCATAGTGACACACATACACACCTATAGTGACACACACATACATCCCATAGTGACACACATACACCTATAGTGAGACACACACATCCCATAGTGACACACATACACCTATAGTGACACACACATACATCCCATAGTGACACACATACACCTATAGTGACACACACACAAATCCCATAGTGACACACATACACCTATAGTGACACACACACAAATCCCATAGTGACACACATACACCTATAGTGAGACACACACATCCCATAGTGACACATATACACCTATAGTGACACACACACATCCCATAGTGACACACATACACCTATAGTGACACACACACACATCCCATAGTGACACACATACACCTATAGTGACACACACACAAATCCCATAGTGACACACATACACCTATAGTGACACACACACACACATCCCATAGTGACACACATACACCTATAGTGACACACACAAATCCCATAGTGACACACATACACCTATAGTGAGACACACACACATCCCATAGTGACACACATACACCTATAGTGAGACACACACATCCCATAGTGACACACATACACCTATAGTGAGACACACACACATACATCCCATAGTGACACACATACACCTATAGTGACACACACATCTCATAGTGACACACACACACCTATAGTGAGACACACACACATCCCATAGTGAGACACACATACACCTATAGTGAGACAGACACACATCCCGTAGTGACACACATACACCTATAGTGACACACACACATCCCATAGTGACACACATACACCTATAGTGACACACACACACACACCTATAGTGACACACATACACCTATAGTGACATACACACATCCCATAGTGACACACATACACCTGTAGTGAGACACACACACATCCCATAGTGACACACATACACCTATAGTGAGACACACACATCCCATAGTGACACACATACACCTATAGTGAGACACACACACATCCCATAGTGACACACATACACCTATAGTGACACACACACATCCCATAGTGACACACATACACCTATAGTGACACACACACATCCCATAGTGAGACACACATACACCTATAGTGAGACACACACACATCCCATAGTGACACACATACACCTATAGTGACACACACATACACCTATAGTGACACACACACACACACACACCTATAGTGACACACACACACATCCCATAGTGACACACATACACCTGTAGTGAGACACACACACATCCCGTAGTGACACACATACACCTATAGTGACACACACACATCCCATAGTGACACACATACACCTATAGTGACACACACACACACATCCCATAGTGACACACATACACCTATAGTGACACACACACACATCTCATAGTGACACACATACACCTATAGTGACACACACACATCCCATAGTGACACACACACACACACACCTATAGTGACACACACACACATCTCATAGTGACACACATACACCTGTAGTGACACACATACACCTATAGTGACATACACACATCCCATAGTGACACACATACACCTATAGTGAGACACACACACATCCCATAGTGACACACATACACCTATAGTGACACACACACATCTCATAGTGACACACATACACCTATAGTGACACACACATCCCATAGTGACACACACACACACACACCTATAGTGACACACACACACATCTCATAGTGACACACATACACCTGTAGTGACACACATACACCTATAGTGACATACACACATCCCATAGTGACACACATACACCTATAGTGACACACACACACATCTCATAGTGACACACATACACCTGTAGTGACACACATACACCTATAGTGACACACACACATCTCATAGTGACACACATACACCTGTAGTGACACACATACACCTATAGTGACACACACACATCCCATAGTGACACACATACACCTGTAGTGACACACACACACATCCCATAGTGACACACATACACCTGTAGTGACACACACACACATCCCATAGTGACACACACACACCTGTAGTGAGACACACACACATCCCATAGTGACACACATACACCTGTAGTGACACACACACACATCCCATAGTGACACACATACACCTATAGTGAGACACACACACATCCCATAGTGACACACATACACCTATAGTGACACACACATCCCATAGTGACACACATACACCTGTAGTGAAACACACACACATCCCATAGTGACACACATACACCTATAGTGACACACACACATCCCATAGTGACACACATACACCTATAGTGACACACACACACATCTCATAGTGACACACATACACCTGTAGTGAGACACACACATCCCATAGTGACACACATACACCTATAGTGACACACACACATCCCATAGTGACACACATACACCTATAGTGACACACACACATCCCATAGTGACACACATACACCTGTAGTGAGACACACACACATCCCATAGTGACACACATACACCTATAGTGACACACACACATCCCATAGTGACACACATACACCTATAGTGACACACACACATCCCATAGTGACACACATACACCTATAGTGACACACACACATCCCATAGTGACACACATACACCTATAGTGAGACACACACACATCCCATAGTGACACACATACACCTATAGTGAGACACACACACACATCCCATAGTGACACACATACACCTATAGTGACACACACAAATCCCATAGTGACACACATACACCTATAGTGAGACACACACACATCCCATAGTGACACACATACACCTATAGTGAGACACACACACACATCCCATAGTGACACACATACACCTATAGTGAGAAACACACACATATATCCCGTAGTGAAACACACATGCCATAGTGACACACATATACACATCCCATAGTGAGACACACACACATGCCATAGTGACACACCTATACACATACCGTAGTGAGACACACACACATGCCATAGTGACACACATATACACATCCCATAGTGAGACACACACACATGCCATAGTGACACACCTATACACATACCGTAGTGAGACACACATGCCATAGCGACACACCCATATACACATCCCATTGAGACAGATACACACATACAAATGCCATAGTGAGATACACACATACACACATCTCATACAGAGACACACACATACGCATCCCATAGTGAGACACACACACAAATACACATCCCATACAGAGACACACACATACACATCCCATACAGAGACACACACATACGCATCCCATAGTGAGACACACACACAAATACATATCCCATACAGATAGAGACACACAAGTGCCATAGTGAGACACACACACACACACATATCCCATACAGATACACACACATGCCATGGGGAGACACACAAACATACACATCCCATAAACAGACACACACACACCGTAATGAGACACACACACATATACACATCCCACACAGACACACACCATAGTGAGATACACACATATACACATCTCATAGTGATACACACACACATATAACCATCCATAAGTGTATATTTGTTATTAATTTGCAATGCATTGCCTACCCCTCTGGCAGTGAAACAGTTAATGCAATGTACTCTTTTTTTCCCCACTGGGCTTCAAGGGTTAATATCAGATCTGTGAGTGATGGTATTTCTAAAGTTCCCAGCTATGGCCATAGTGAGAGACACACACACACACACACACACACACACACACACACACACATACATACACACACACACATGCCATAGTGACACAGACACACGCCGTAGTGATACACACATATCCCACAGTGAGATACACAAATTCCATAATGAGACACACATACAGATCTCATAGTGAGACACACATACACATGTCATACTTAGACACACACATACACATCCCATAGTGACACACACACACATGTCATACTGAGACACAAATATAGATCTCATAGTGAAACACACACACATAACAGACATACAGATCTCCTAGTGAGACACACATACACATGTCATACTTACACACTGTCACATTTTTGATGAACACTCAGACAGAACAGTAAGGTTACAATGACTTTATTGAGTAAAGTGCATACAAGGAATAAGGCTGCAGGCCCACAATACGAATCAACACAACATATATATGTATATAGTCACTAAGGCAATGACTGTGAACAGAATGACTGAGATGGGATACAGGAACAGGAGGTATCAAAGGCAGGCAACCCTCCTCTAGAGAACCTGGAGAGAACAGGCTACTGGACCCCGGCTGACAACAGGACAGAGGACGGCAGGAAGTCCTGGAGATGGTAATAGGCACTAGACCCAGATGTCTGGGTGGCACAGAACCCAAAGAGGCAACGAGGTAACACTGACCATGGGACAGCGGTCCCAGTGTGACCGAGGCCACCACTTACAAATGGTAAACCCTAGAGCTCTAGGGGTGGATCGAGGTGAGCACTGGAAGGCCACAGGTGTCCCCCCACAGGACAGTTGAACAAGCACAAATGCTGGCTCTAGGCCTGATGGCCACTAGACAGGGATAAGAGCTCAGGGTCTCCACACACCAGGAAGTGCGTGCTAATGCAAGTGCTGGTCCTGACCCAGGCACTGCAACACGAAGGAGCGCAAAGATTGCCTAGACAGTCTAGGCACTGAACTAGTAACAGGAGATGCCCAGAGATACACAGGAACTCCCACAGGGAGTGAGCCCAGCAATAGCGCAGAGGGAGACACCGATAGATCAGAGTAACTCAGTCAGCACTTGCTAGCACTGTACCAGTACTTTGCATGTACGCACTGTCACAGGCGGTAGGAGTAAGTGACTATAGCACGAATGCTATGCCTACGGCCGACAAAATAAGATTAGTGCCACGCAGCGCACCCCACAAGGCAACTGGAATCCGTTGAATGTAATGCTGTCCAGTAGGACAATGGAGGAGGCACAGCCATGCACGAATGGCAACGGGACAATGGCTCAGCTGGGACTTGTTTACAAATGAACCGGTCAGGAGCAAAAGCAAGGCTCAAAAGCCAGGCAGACTAGCACAGAGAGGGTTCTTAGCCAGATCCTTTGAACAACGGAGTGGGTTCTCAGCCAGGTCAGTCAGTAACGGAGTGGGTTCTCAATCAGATCAGTCTGTAACAGAGCGGGTTCTCAGCCAGACCAGTTCAGCGACGGGGCGGGTTCTCAGCCAGATCAGTCGGCAATGGAGCGGGTTCTCAGCTAGATCAGTTCAGCAACGGAGCAGGTTCTCAGCCAGATCAGTCGGTAACGGAGCAGGTTCTCAGCCAGATCAGTTCAGCAACGGAGCGGGTTCTCAGCCAGATCAGTTCAGCAACGGAGCGGGTTCTCAGCCAGATCAGTTGGTAACGGAGCAGTACTTAGGAAACACAGGAACGTCGTCAGGCAGGCCGGTCATACACGAACAGCAACACAGTAACAAACGTCAGGCTCAGATACACCACAAAAGGGCGCCTTGGAATAGATGTGACAGGATATAAAAAGGCAAGCCCTTGGTGGAGCAAGGATGTCAGGCCAATAAGAAGGCAGCATAGAAATTAGGCAAAGTAACAATGTTGCCGTCAGAGCAGGAACACAGGCACCGTGATAGTACCCCCCCTCTCAACGACCCCCTCCCCGTGGAGGAGGAACAGGCTTAGAGGGAAACTTGGCATGGAACTGACGCAACAGAACTGGTGCATGAATATTAGCAAGCTTGACCCATGAACATTCCTCTGGGCCGTAGCCCTTCCAATGTACCAGGTACTGGAGTTGCCCACGCACCCTGCGTGAGTCTACAATGCTTTGAACTTCATACTCATCGTGATTTTGAATGCGTACCGGTCCCGGCACCACCAGAGAAGAGGTATAGCGATTACAAACAAGAGGTTTGAGTAGAGATACATGTAAAACATTGTGAATCCGCATGTTTGTGTTACGGTTCAGTACACTCAGACACGGTAGATGTTGGTAAAACACAATTTTATTAAAGCACACAAGGAATGGTGTAACCCTCACGGGTCCAGTAATTAGCAGCAATAACTGACACAGGACAGGCTACAAGCTAGTTAACCCACACGGGTCCAGTATGGACATACAATCACAATACTTACACAGGTCAGGTAACTTAGATCAATACAGTGTATTAGAGTCCAATAAGGCCAGTGGAGTCACTGACTACACAGCCCAGAATAGAGGAAGCCCTATGTCGCATATAGGCAGCAGGAGGCGACAGTGACAGAACGGCAGCAGCAAACAGGCAAGGTTCACCTGAGCGGAGGATGCAACGGTGGACGACCACCTGGGGCTACAAAAGGGCGAGTCAGAGCTTGTGCCAGGAACGGAGGCCCTACTGAGACTATCCACCACTATGTGCCTTTGCTACCCACAAAGGGTTAATGTGCGTATAGGCATAAAATGGAAGGCAACCGGAAGCACCCAACTGTACCTATATGGGGATACCAACCGCACAGAGTACCAGAGATGTAACGACACTGGGTAGCAAGTAGTGGAACGAGGCACCACCCTCGAAGGGGTTAATGAACGCTATGGTCAGGACTCGTCCAACTGAACCCAAAGCGGAAGACCAAGCGATCACTATATCGGTGTGGAGGAGCACTGACACACTGAGACTCAAAACACACAGACTGGATTGCACACGGTAACGGAGTACCGTAACACAGGGAGGTACAATAATGTGAGAGATGTGCAAAGTATACAGCAGCAGGTACTGCCTGGTCTTCGCCCAGCCGGGCACGGAGGAAGCAGGAACCACTGCTAAGCCGATTCGGTACACAGCACAGGAATGTCAGCCAAGCCGGGTCGGTACTCTGAGCAGGGTCGTCAGTCTTGCCGGGTTAGAACAGGAAGCAGGAACGTCAGCCAATCTGAATCGATACACAGAATAAGGAACAGTAACCAGAGTGTAGTCAGGCAGTCCGGGGTCATACATTGGTATCAAGTATACAAAACTAGTGCTAGGCATCAGGTACACCACGTAAGGGTAAACGCTAAGTGACAGCCCAGGGTATAAAAAGGCTGTCACTGGGAGGAGCTGTACAACGCAGCCAATGGGAAGGCAGCAGTAACAAGAAGTCAGAATGTTGCATAATCACGAACGCCGTGATAGTTTGCGGGAAGTTCCAAGGCTTAGGAAACAGGATTGACCTGCCGGAGGACTTTGAATGGGCCAATAAACCGTGTGGCAAATTTGTGACAAGGAGTTTGTAAATTCAAATTTCTGGAGGAAAGCAACACACGGTCCCCAACCTGAAACACAGGAGCCGGCAACCTCCTGTTGTTGGCATGGCGCCTGTAACGTTGAAAGGACTCACGTAGCGAAATCTGCACTTGTGCCCATGTGGAGCGAAGCTGCCTGAGGTGTTCATCAAGGGCTGGCATCTGCTGTGCCTGAAAAGCATCCAGAAGCAAGGACGGTTGGTACCCATAATTGACAAGAAATGGGGAGCTTCCGGATGAATTATTAATCGCACAGTTTCTCGCGAACTCTGCCCAAGGTAACAACTCAGCCCAGTCATCATGATGGTTGGATACAAAACAGCGGATAAATTGTTCAAGCCCCTGATTAGAGTGTTCAGCAGCTCCATTAGTCTGTGGATGGTATGCAGACGAATAAGACAGTTGGATACCCATTTGACCGCAGAATGCCCTCCAAAATCTGGAAATAAATTGACTGCCCCGGTCTGATACCAACACCTGAGGTACTCAGTGGAGTCTGAATACCTCACAGGCGAACACTACCGCCAACTCCTTCGCAGAAGGCAGACCAGGCAAGGGCACGAAATGGGCCATTTTAGAAAATCTGTCCATAACCATCAAGATATACATGTAGCCCTTTGAGGCGGGTAATTCACCCAGAAAATCAAGTGACACATGTGACCATGGGCGATCACCGTTAGGAACAGGTTGCAACAGGCCCACTGGCAGATGCCTGGGTGATTTAGAACAGGCACATACAGCACAAGTCAGCGCAATCAGCCCTCAGTGTTGGCCACCAGAAAATACGAGATAAAGACCAAATTAATTGATCTCTGCCCACATGACCAGCTGCTCGTGAAGCATGGTATGTCTCAAAGTGTCTAGCCCAAAAAGGTTCTGCCACAAAACATTTGCCCATGGGCTTTTCCGGGAGAGATTCAGCTTGCTCTGCCAAGATCTCCTGACCCAGAGGAGACGTGGTGCTAGTCCGCAAGGTAGCCAGGATGCGATCTTGGGGAATGATAGGTACTGGCTGTTCCTCAGACTCCAATTCAGGACCATGCTTCCTGGACAGCACATCAGCTTTTACATTCTTAGAACTGGGCAAATAGGAAACAACAAAGTTAAAGCGAGAGAAGAAGAAAGCCCATCTGGCTTGGCTCGGAGACAGTCTCAGCCTCTGAAAGGTACAATAGATTCTTGTGATCAGTTAAAATGAGAATCGGTACTCTGGTGCCTTCCAACAAGTGACGCCACTCATGTAAAGCCAGGATAATTGCTAACAATTCACGGTCACCAAACTCATATACCGATTGCGCCTTCGTTAATTTTTTGGAAAAGAAGCAATATGGCTTGAGTGGTTGACCCAGACCAGACCTCTGAGAAAGTACAGCCCCTACACCAGCATCAGATGCATCTACCTCTAGTATATATGGTAGAGCAGCTTTGGGATGCGACAGGACTGGTGCAGAGGCAAACTCAACTTTGAGTGCCTTGAAAGCCTCCTCAGCCTCCTTGGACCACTCCAACGCCTTGGCTCCCTTATGTGTCTGGTCTGTGAGGGGTTTGACAATTCTGGAAAAATCACGGATAAATTTACTATAATAATTGGCAAAGCCAAGAAATCTTTGAATGGCTTTGAGGCCCTTGGGATGTGGCCAATGTAGCACAGCTGACAATTTCTCTTTGTCCATGGAAATGCCCTGTTTCGAAATAACATATCCAAGGAATGGTACCATGGTTCTATGAAACTCACATTTGTCGAGTTTACAAAACAATTTATTCTCCCTTAATCTCTGAAGTACTGTAGCCACGTGAATGTGATGTGCCTCCAAATCAGGAGAATAAATTAAAATATTGTCTAAATAGACAACTACACAGGACTGCAACAAGTCACGGAGAACATCAATAATTAGTTCTTGAAATACTGCTGGGGCATTGCACAACCCGAATGGCATTACAAAGTATTCGTACTGCCCATTGCAAGTATTGAAAGTGGTTTTCCACTCATCACCCTCTTTGATGCGAATGAGGTTATATGCGGCTCTCAAATCCAATTTGGTGAAGATGGTCGCGCACTTAAGACGGTCAAACAGCTCGGTGATGAGTGGAATTGGGTAGGCACTTTTGACCATTAACTTATTAAGGCCTCTATAATCAATACATGGCGTTAGGTCACCAGATTTCTTTTTTACAAAGAAAAATCCAGGGGGAGCTGCTCTTCTTGGCCAAAATGTCCAAGATACGTAAAGGCACAGATCCCGTAAGGTTGAACAGGTTGATCTCCACTTGGCATTCATACTCCGCTGGCGATGTGTTTGTGTGTTTGATGCTGTGTGTGTGTTTCATGCTGTCTGTGTGTGTTTGACGCTGTGTTTGGGGTGTGTGTGTTTCATGCTGTGTTTGTTGCTGTATGTGTGTGTTTGATGCTGTGTTTGGTGCTGTGTGTGTTTAATTCTGTTTGGTCCTGTGTGTGTGTTTGATGCTGTGTTTGATTCTTTGTGTGTGTTGATGCTGTATGTGTTTGAGGCTATGTTTGGTGCTGTGTGTATGTGTGTTTGATGCTTTGTGTGTGTTTGGTGCTGTGTGTGTTTGATGCTATGTGTGTGTTTGGTGGTATGTGTGTTTGTTTGGTGCTGTGTGAGTGGAGCATGTGTGTATTAGGGTGGTGTAGGAGCAAGTGTCAGCCATTTTGCTTTATTCCTCAGTTGGATATTGGTGGGCGGGCTTGAGAGTGGCCAACTACCTGCATGATTTTCACAGAGTAGCATTACTGCAACTCCTGTGAAAATCATGCCCCCAATGAATTACCCAATGGGAGCAGTAACTCCTCCTTATTACCACCCCTGGGTGTGTGTGTCTCCTGAGGAGACATAAATTATGCAATGAGCCTTTCTCATACAGAGACATTGTGTGAAACAGACATATGCAGTGTTACAGACATGCACTTAAAGAGACAGAGAGTGTCACACACTGTGAAACGCATACATAGAGAGAGACACACACATACATCGACGTATGTCACATATGTAGACAGTGTGTGACAGACACAGTGGGGATGTAGATATGCCGATAAGAGTTGTAAAAAAGGTTTTAATTGCAGCTCTTCAGCTTGATGAATAAGACCCTGTATCCTAACAGTTGAAGTGAGTGTGCTGTGTTACTTGGTGAATAAGGCCCTGTATACTTACAGTTGAAGTGAGTGTGCTGTTACTTGGTGAATAAGGCCCTGTATACTTACAGTTGAAGTGAGTGTGCTGTGTTACTTGATGAATAAGGCCCTGTATCCTTACATGTGAAGTGAGTGTGCTCTGATACTTGGTGAATAAGGTCCTGTATACTTACAGTTGAAGTGAGTATGCTGTGTTACTTGGTGAATAAGGCCCTTTATCCTTACAGTTGAAGTGAGTGTGCTGTGTTACTTGATGAATAAGACCCTGTATCCTTACAGTTGAAGTCAGTGTGCTGTGTTACTTGGTGACTAAGGCCCTGTATCCTTACAGGTGAAGTGAGTGTGCTCTGAAACCTGGTGAATAAGGCCCTGTATCCTTACAGCTGAAGTGAATGTGCTGTGTTACTTGATGAATAAGGCCCTGTATCCTTACAGTTGAAGTGAGTGTGCTGTGTTATTTGATGAATAAGGCCCTGTATCCTTACAGTTGAAGTGAGTGTGCTGTGTTACTTGGTGAATAAGGCCCTGTATCCTTACAGTTGATGTGAGTGTGATGTGTTCCTTGATGAATAAGACCCTGTATCCTTACAGTTGAAGTGAGTGTGCTGTGTTACTTGATGAATAAGGCCCTGTATCCTTACAGTTGAAGTGAGTGTGCTGTGTTACTTGATGAATAAGGCCCTGTATCCTTACAGTTGATGTGAGTGTGATGTGTTTCTTGATGAATAAGACCCTGTATCCTTACAGTTGAAGTGAGTGTGCTGTGTTACTTGATGAATAAGGCCCTGTATCCTTACAGTTGAAGTGAGTGTGCTGTGTTACTTGATGAATAAGGCCCTGTATCCTTACAGTTGAAGTGAGTGTGCTGTGTTACTTGGTGAATAAGACCCTGTATCCTTACAGTTGAAGTGAGTGAGCTGTGTTACTTGATGAATAAGGCCCTGTATCCTTACAGTTGAAGTGAGTGTGCTGTGTTACTTGATGAATAAGACCCTGTATCCTTACAGTTGAAGTGAGTGTGCTGTGTTACTTGTTGAAGGTCACATTGAGAAGATGTTTGTGAGTAAAGGAATAATTTAGATTACAGCAGTGGATACTGCAGTACATTTGAAGAAATAGGTTGGCAGACAGAGGGTTAAGTGACAGATGCAGTGATAGATAATGTAATAGTGATGTGGGAGTAAAATGGCGAGATTGGGACTATGGATGAATGGCAAGGGGATAGGTGAGTGGGGGTGACAAGGGAGGAGGAGATGAGAGATTGAGGAGAGGAGGGACAGTGAAGTGTTACAGTAAAGTAATGGGTGAGGGGGAGAAATGACTGTACATAGACAGTGAAGTAGACATGAAATACAGGGCTGTAGGGTTACTGCATTATACAGACCTAGTGTAGCAGTTGGTTGGAGTGAAGCACTTTAACTCTGAGTGTGAGAGAGGTACACAACACATTGCTGTGTAATGAGTTATATAGTCCTCTGGCAGTGAAAGGGTTAAGTGATACATGCTGGGCACTCCTAGATGCGACTGTACCAGCGGACACCCAGCCTTGGTATCCCTGTCAATGGTCACTTCTTCCACTATGAGCCAGATGGACATCCAACATCATACAGCAATATACGTCAAAACTAGGTAAAACTAGTATCAGGGTAACCGGGAGCACACTCTGAATAAAGCAAGCTTAACCTCACCAGACAACACCAGTGTAGGTTAAGACAAGAACTCTCTTTATTGGAACAAACCACACATATTTATACTTAAAACCTTACATTGAAATAAATGGACCAAGCAGATACATAATTCAATCACACAGTAGACAAAAGGTCAACAGCAAATGGTCTAACAAATACAATGACTCAGACTTGATTACATTTCAAATACAAAAGGGGTGCTGAACTCAGACAATGGACACAAAGACTTGTACTCAGTACAGTTTACAATACACTGACTTGAGTGGCTACAATACACATTGAAAGTAACTTCAGGTAAACTCAAATAATTAACCCCTAATGGCCCAATTCCTTGAAAGCAGGGTATTATTTTTAGTCCTCTATCACGGTGCCTGTGATTGATGCATTTCCTTGCCTGTCACCATTAGGGGGCTCCTATTGGCTGTCTGCCTTTAACCCGCCTCATACTGCCTATTTAAACCTGGTTTGGGCACCCCTTGGCTGCCCTTTCATGGTGTCTCTGACCACATTCGCTTTCACCTTGTTCCAGAAATCGTTTGGGCCTGTTGCTGTGTTCCTGAGTTCCAGATTGCACCTTGTTCCTGATTCTCCTGTCTGCAGTGCTGTTCCCGTGTTGGTTCCGGTCTAGTCCTTTGAGGTTGCTGTTTCCTGCTGATCGCTTTCGCTTCCTGACCGGTTGATCGCCCTACTGATTCCTGTCATCTCCTGTCCTGCCTGCTGTGTTCCTGACGACCCGTTAGCTTGGTCGCCTTGGTGACATTTTGCAGTCCCAGCGTGCGGACACTGGTTTGCTCCAGAAGCCTTGCGGCTATACAATCAGTTGTTGGTCCCAGTGTGCGGACGTTGGGTTATTCTCCAAGCCATGCGGCTATACAATCAGTTGTTGGTCCCAGCGTGCGGACGCTCGTTTGCTCCAGAAGCCTTGCTGCTATACAATCAGTTGTTGGTCCCAGCGTGCGGACGTTCGTTTGCTCTAGAAGCCTTGCGGCTATACAATCAGTTGTTGGTCCCAGCGTGCGGACGCTGGTTTGCTCCAAAAGTACTTTAGGTCATACTCTCTGTCGGTGTGCCTATATGTATAGTTCCTTGGGCTGCCTTGCCCGGTATATTGGCAAGGCCGGTAGAGCCTATGTATAGTTTCTTGGGCTGCCTTGCCCAGTATATTGGTAAGGCCGGTAGAACCTGGTACATTATTCCATCAGAAGGTTGCCTTACCCGGTATTGGCAAGGCCGGTAGAGCCTACTGTCCCTGTATCCTCAGGCTGTCTTGCCCGGTATATTGGCAAGACCGGTAAAGCCTATATTATCTGTGCTTTTCTATTATTAAATGTTGTATGTACGTGTTGGAATCCTAAGGGATCATTTTAATTATTTTTTCAATAAGTTGTGTTTTTACCTAACTTTGTGTCTGAAAGTCACAAACCATGACATCCTTTTGGAATAGTTCTCCGCCAATATAACGTCCAAAAGTTCTACATAGCAATATTAACTCCAATAGCCGTAACAACAGTCCACAGAGTCTGTAGGAAGGGCTGGCCCCCAGGCCCCGCCAAATGCCAAGGGCCCGGTGGTTCCTGTGACAGCAACACATTGCTGTGTAATGAGTTATATAGTCCACTGGCAGTGAAAGGGTTAAGTGATACATGCTGGGTGCTCTTTGCATTAGTGGGCTGTGGTGGTCGGCTGGGACAGAACCGGATTATTTGTCCATGGGCCATAGGCAAGGGATCAATAGAGGAACCCCTAAAAGCTAATAGGCTTCAAAACAGGAAGGCTCATATACTAAGAAAAGTGGTGGAATTTTGTGGAAAAGTAACAGCAGTACAGGGAACAATACCCATTTATTTAAATGGGCGTTTTAACATCTTCAACGCTAGAGAGGTCAGGTTTATTTGTTCTGTATGGTACAGATGAATTGTTCCTCTTTGTGTTAGTACATCAGCCTCACAGATCACAGTGCACAGTCAGCTGCTGCAAGAGCCAAAAGTATAAATGGGTTTAGATTAATGGGGTAAGAGTGTAACTGTATGGGCCTTATATATCAAGATAAAGGGTGAATTGAAAATTCAGGAAAATCATGTTGACATAAATGGAGCTTTAACCTCTTGAATGCTACAATGGTCCCCAACGCGTTGCTTTGGCAATGTGTTTGCATTCTCTGTAGCATTCATGGAATTAATAGTCTCATTGAAATCAATGGACATTTTCAAAGAAATCAGTGTAACCCTGTGGGCAGCTTGTGAGGAAGGAGTGGGCTGCACAATATCCAAATGTGGAAGCTTTCCAAACAGATATTAACCCTTTGAGTGTCATAGGTACGCAGAGCAATGTGCTGCATATCATTTCTGGTACTCCAAGGGTTAATGGGCTTAACCCTCTGAGTGCCAGAGAGGTATCCAAGGCATTGCAACAGCACTCAAAGGGTTAAATTGAAACAAAGTGAGTCAATCAGCCCCAGTTCTTACCATGGAAACTGAAGATCAGTGAGTTCTAACCTGTTCCCCAGCTGACTCCACTCACCTGACTCCAATCTGCCTCTGAGTGTCCCAGTGCATTATGGGACAGGGGGTGGAAACAACAGTTTTTATACTCTTTGAAAGAAGAGATCAATGTGTGGCTCCTCAACAATATGGGAACTGCTGGTTGGCGGGTTATATTATTGTGCCATGAGTTGTTTACTGTAGGAGTTGTAAGTCGAGATAAGTGATGTAGCAGTAGGTGATTTGTGGAGGAGAGGGTTAACCCTTTGAGTGCCAGAGAGGTACGCAACGCATTGCTTTGCAATGTATGCGTACCCCTCTGGCACTCAAAGGGTTAAGACTGATGTTGGGGGGGCGGGCTAACTCTTCCTTACAGCCGCCTCTGGGTGTGTGTGGCAAGGGACGCAGGTTTTCTCTCTTATATATATACTCTAGCAATGTGGGAAGGTGTTACCCATCATGTTATGACTGTTGGGCGCACGTGTGTGAAATGTAGACACACTGATAAACACAGACATATATAACACGCAGGCAGACACATACACACAGTGAGCGGCAGAAACATGCAAAAGACATGCACACACACACAGACACACCGGAGATGCACACATGGACACACATATGTAACAGAGATGTACACACGCAACATATATGAGCAGAAACACATGCGCGCATGAGTTGTGCACCTCTCTGGCACTCAAAGGGTTAAGGTATAGAGAGGCATGTCAGAGTTAAATAGCAGTGGGAAGTGTACTCATACCTGGGAACTTTGACTTGTAGAGTCCCTGAAGGGGGACTTCTGTGGTGCTGATGTGGAGAGACAAATGGGGCAATCTGGGATAAAAATGGGTGGGGCTTAATTATGAGTAGGGGCGGGACTTAACATAAATGTGGAAAAAGTGTTAGTAATAGGCTGGGGAAGGAGGAGAATTGGGAGGGAAATGCAAGTTTACAGTGTGAGGGGTTTGAACACACTCCCTGAGGGGTAAAACTTGATACACAACCCTGTGGCAATCAGTTGTATAAGTGTTTACCTGATGGCTGTCTGTCCTGTGTCTTGCATGGCAGATGATGACAGTAAAGAAATAAATCAGCAATGAGGGTCTACCTTAACCCTCTAAGTGCCATTTTGTTCCCCTGGTACTGCAGGTTCCCTTCAGTGGCTGTACTACAGGTCCTGCTGAGGCCACTGGGAGTCAGGGTGAGTGACTGTGTGTGTGTGTGTGTCAGCCATATTTCTTTCTGGTTTTGTGTGTGTGTTTGGTGCTCTGTGTGTGTGGTGCTGTGTGTGAGTGGGGGATGTGTGTGTGTGGTGCTGTGTGTGTGAGTGGGGCATGTGTGTGTGTTTGGTGCTGTGTGAGTGGGGCATGTGTGTTTGTCTGTGGTGCAGGAGCAAGTGGCAGCCATTTTGTTTTTTTCTGACTTTGATAGTGGTGGGCGGGCTGCATAGTGGGGGTGGGCCAACTCCCTGCATGATTGAATCACCCAATGGGAGTAGTAACTCCTCCTTTCTGCCTCCCCTGGGTGTGTTTTGGCAGGCACAATGTCTTCTTTTATATATATAGAATAAAGATTTATTTACTGTGAGTAAGATTGTCATTCCTCACAGGGTTACAACAGGTACACAGAAGAAGATGTAACAAGATGTTTCCACAAGATGTAATCCAAAGATGTAACCAAAAGCTGTAACCCAAAGTTGTAACAACCTGTTTAGCTAAGTGATGGCCTTCTTAAAGGCAGATTCTGGACGTCTGATCTGTATGTCTCTGCCCAGAACAGCTTCCCTTCCCCCAGGCCTGACCAAACAAAGATCATGCTAGATCCTGTTTGCCCAGGCCCAATTGGGGCTATATGTTTTACGACTGAGGGGCTGTTAGTTTACATACAATCAAAGATGTCTTTGATCTCAGGCCATTATCTAGCAATCTTCCTCAAGGCTCATTTTATGTCATGTAGATTCCATCTGTCAAACCAGCCCTTGTTTGGTCAGTTGATGTGGGGATGACAACAAATATACCTCCTGCCAAACAATCACCTATTTGGACAGCTGATATGAGCATGACAAACAAATTGTCACGGTTGTATCCGCTTCCTCCCCGCCGGCCGCTCTCTTCCCCGTTCACGGCGGGGTCTGGTCTTCCGGGTTGCGGGGATCGCGATACCGTGCATGCGCAGGACGCCGCGTTCCTCTCCTGGCGTCTGCGCATGCGCCCGGCGCCTGTGTTCATTTGTCCAGCCTCGCCTATCATCATAGGCATTCCGGGCGAGCCCCTCTCCTCTTCCTTCCCTATTGTCTCCCTTCTGTATTTGAACGGGCTACCCCAGACGTGGAGTGCCCGTTCCACGAGCTCTGTTTGACATTAGTATTGGCCTTTGCTGTCTCCTGGTATCTGATTCGGCTACTCCTGACTATCCTGCGTTCTCCAGCCCCTGGCATCTGACTCGGCTTACTCCTGACTATCCAGCGTTCTCCAGCCCCTGGCATCTGACTTGGCTTACTCCTGACTATCCAGCGTTCTCCAGCCCCTGGTACCTGTCTCGGCTCGCTCCTGAATTCTCCAACTCCTAGTTCCGAAGAACCACCTGCCTCCTGACCTGCTGACCTGGTTCTTAACGGTAGCCAGTGTACCCCTATCCTGGTTGCACCCCGGCTCAACTGGGGTGGAACAATCTGGTTTCGCGACCAGCACCTTTACCCAGCCTCGGCTGCAGCACAGGGGTACCTGGCACGCCGTCACCGAACTCTAGCATCGCTCTCCAGCCTCGCACCCTAGCTTCTGTACCAGTGTTGGCATCAATCAGGTTATTACCCCCCGGGTGGTGACAGTTGGAACGGGCCACGCCATGGATCCGGCTGAAGCATCGCGTATTGCGGCTAGGCTGGACCACCAGGAACAGGTATTGTCCTCCCATGCTGCTCATCTCCAGAGCTTGGAGCGTAAACTAGATGCTGTATTGGAGATGCTACGTAACACGGCTTCACAGACTGCCGCTGCTCCAGCGGCTGCCGCTGCTGCTGGCGCCTCTAGTGCACCTCCTCCAGGATACGTACCTCCCCGCATACCTTTGCCAGACAAGTTTTCGGGTCGACCAACCGAATGTCGTGGTTTCCTCAATCAGTGTCAGCTGCACTTCCGGACCTTGCCCCAGACATTCTGTACACACTCCTCCCGGGTTTCCTTTATCATCTCCCTCCTCAAAGGCGAGGCCCTAGCCTGGGCATCTCCACTAGTGGAGCAACAATCCCCCTTGTTGGATGATTCTGACGCTTTCGTTGCTGCCTTTAAAGCCGTTTTTGACGCTCCTGGACGAAGCGCCTCAGCCGAATCGGCCCTATTGAGTCTACGTCAAGGGTCTCGTTTGGTCAGTCAATATGCAGTAGAGTTCCGCACCCTCTCCTATGAGACTGACTGGAACCAGGGAGCCCTGAAGGCGGCTTTTCGGCGTGGTCTTAGCGAACGCCTTAAAGATGCTTCGACCTGTCGCGATATTCCTGACGGTCTGGAAGACTTCATATCTCTGTGTTTAGACCTGGACAGACGCCTGCAAGAACGCCAATTGGAGCGCGACCGTAGCAGAAGGCGTTCTGCACCTGCCTTGCCTCCGGCAGAGGGTCCCGCCATGAACGAGACACCGATGGAGATTGGGGGAGTCACCAGGCTGACGAATGAGGAGAGGAAAAGACGCCGGGCTTTGGGCCTGTGTTTATATTGTGGGCAGGCAGGCCACATGCTGTGTCAATGTCCCGTCCGTCCGGGAAAAGAGACGGCTTAGCCGATTCCCGAGGCAGTCCGCTAAGCCATTCCTGCCAGCCTCCAACTGGCCGCTCCAGGTTGTTCCTCCCTGTGACCCTGCAGTGGAGTACCGGGACGTTGACTACTTCTGCTTTCATCGATTCTGGGGCTGCTGGGCTGTTTGTAGACTGCTCCTGGGCCCGAAACCATGGTATTCCATGTAGGAACAAGAGGCAGCCACTGCTGGTGTCCTCCTTGGATGGAGGACCCCTGGGTTCTGGACAGATCACACAGGAGACTGAAGTCCTCCGGCTTACTACCGGAGTCTTACACACAGAAGAAGTTATCCTGGACCTGGTATCTTCTCCGTTTGCTCCTGTCGTCCTGGGGCTCCCCTGGCTCCGGTGTCACAACCCAGTCTTCGACTGGAGGTCTGGCGATCTCACTAAGTGGAGTGAGTCCTGTTTCCTGACATGCCTTCCTGCCTCCCCCGTCTCTCCGCACCTGGCAATTTCCGCTTCCTCGAAACAGCTTGATCTGCTGCCTGCTCCTTATCATGACTTCGGCGACGTCTTTTCCAAAAGCCAGGCCGAACCCTTCCTCCACATCGTCCCTATGATTGCCCGATTGATCTCCTGCCCGGCTCCCATCCACCTAGAGGAAGAACGTTCCTGCTCTCTCCCCCAGAGATGAAAGCCCTCGCCACCTACATTCAAGACAATTTGGCCAGAGGTTTCATCCGTCCGTCTACGTCACCTGCTGGAGCAGGGTTCTTCTTTGTGAGCAAAAAAGACGGTTCACTTCGCCCCTGCGTGGACTACCGTGGCCTAAACCGTATTACCATAAAGAACAAGTATCCCCTGCCTCTCATCCCCGAATTGTTTGACCTTCTCCGTGGGGCCAACTGGTTCACGAAACTGGACTTGAGGGGGGCATATAATCTGGTTCGTATCAGGCCAGGAGACGAGTGGAAAACGGCCTTCAACACACGATATGGGCACTATGAATATCTGGTTATGCCCTTTGGGCTCTGTAATGCCCCGGCTGTTTTCCAGGCCTTCGTTAATGACGTCTTCCGGGACATGCTCACCTCTCATGTCGTGGTATATTTGGACGATATCCTCGTATTCTCGTCCACTTTATCACAGCACCGACTTCACGTTAAATCAGTGCTCCAACGGCTCCGCGAAAATGGCCTGTACACCAAGCTGGAGAAGTGCGAATTCGAGAAGACCAGCCTTCCTTTCCTCGGATACATTATATCCAGCTCCGGCCTTGAAATGGATCCTGGCAAACTCACGGCCGTCACTAAGTGGCCTCAACCCAGGGACCAGAAAGCAGTACAGCGTTTCCTGGGATTCGCCAACTATTACAGGAGGTTCATCCATCGCTATGCAACCCTTGTGGCGCCCTTGACCGCCTTACTAAGAAGGGAGCTGATCCGCGGCACTGGTCCCACGAAGCCCTGACTGCCTTCGCTAAGCTCAAGACAGCATTTACTACAGCTCCCATACTCCGTTACACAGATATTACCCGTCCTTTCCTCCTTGAAGTGGATGCATCTGAACACGGTATCGGTGCCGTCCTGTCCCAAAGGGATCCTGTTACAAACGCTCTTCACCCCTGTTCCTATCTCTCCCGGGGACTAACGCCTGCCGAAAGGAACTATGATGTGGGAAACCGAGAGCTGCTCGCCATGAAGGTAGCCATTGAAGAATGGCGCCATTTACTAGAGGGGTCTGGTATTCCCTTCACAGTCTTTACCGACCACAAGAATCTGCAGTACTTAGAAACCGCCAAACGCCTCACAGCCCGTCAGGCCCGCTGGGCCCTTTTCTTTTCCCGATTCCAATTTGTTGTGACCTACATTCCGGGCACTAAGAATGCGAAAGCTGACGCCCTGTCCCGCCTACACTCTGTTCCCGTCTCCAGCGATCCACCTGAACTCATCCTGCCGCCCCACACAGTACTGTCTGCATTATCCACCGCTACACTGGCCAGAATTCAACAAGCTCAAACCAACGTAGACCCTTCTTGTCCACCTGGACGATTGTTCGTGCCTGTCCAGCACCGAGTCGAGATCCTCCGTTGGGCTCATCAGTCACCCACAGCTGGACATCCAGGGATCGTCCGTACCACCGATTTGGTACAACGCCAGTTCTGGTGGCCCTCATTGAAACTAGACGTGAAGGACTTCGTACAAGGTTGCCACCACTGTGCCAAACACAAGCACCCAAGGTCCAAGCCATCTGGTCTCTTGCAACCACTCCCGGTACCTTCCTCCCCATGGACACACATTGCTATGGACTTTGTAGTGGATCTACCACCCTCTAGGCGTAATACTGTCATTCTGGTCGTGGTGGATCGATTCTCTCGACAGGCACACTTCGTCCCTCTACCGAAACTGCCTTCCTCCCAACAGCTGGCTGATGTCTTCCTCCGAGAAATATTCCGGCTCCATGGTCTTCCCCTACAAATAGTATCAGACAGAGGCAGTCAGTTCACTTCTCGGTTCTGGAGAGCTTTCTGTGCCCGCTTAGGCATCGCAGTGCATCTATCAACCGCTTACCATCCACAAACCAACGGCCAGACTGAAAGGACTAATCAGGCACTGAAACAATACCTGCGCCTATTCGTGGAGCCCCTCCAAGATAACTGGACGGATCTCCTACCGTTAGCAGAGTTTGCCTTCAACAGCTGCCGTCACGAATCACTCCAGAGCTCTCCTTTCTTCGCTGCTTGTGGGTATAATCCAGCATCTCTTCCTCTCTCGTCTTCCTCTGGTGTTCCCGCTGTGGATAGGCACCTGGACGACCTGGAGGCCCACTGGCGTCGTGTTCGTTCTCAGCTTGTGACAGCAGCTGCCCGGTATAAAAGGGCGGCCGATCGGAAGCGGATTCCTGGCTCTGCTTATGCAGTGGGCAACGAGGTATGGCTCTCCACTAAACACCTACGCCTTCGGCAGCCCTCTGCCAAGTTCGGGCCGCTCTACATTGGTCCCTTCTGGATCCGCTCACAGATCTCACCGGTGACGTTTGCCTTGGACCTGCCTCCGTCCATGCGAATTCCCGATACCTTCCATTTGTCTCTGTTGAAGCCTCTTGTTCGCACCAGGTACTCCCCGCTGGCTTCTGACAACTCTCCTGTACGCGTGGACGGACATGAAGAGTACCTCGTCCGAAGGATCCTTGACTCCCGACTTGTTCGGGGTTCTCTCCAGTACCTCGTGGATTGGAAGGGTTATGGCCCCGAGGAGCGATCCTGGGTTCCGGTTCGTGACCTGCATGCCCCGGCTCTCCGCCGGGCGTTTCATCGTGCTCATCCTTCCAAGCCTGGTCGTCCGGGGGCCTCCCGTTGAGGGGGGGGCGGTGTCACGGTTGTATCCGCTTCCTCCCCGCCGGCCGCTCTCTTCCCCGTTCACGGCGGGGTCTGGTCTTCCGGGTTGCGGGGATCGCGAGACCGCGCATGCGCAGGACGCCGCGTTCCTCTCCTGGCGTCTGCGCATGCGCCCGGCGCCTGTGTTCATTTGTCCAGCCTCGCCTATCATCATAGGCATTTCGGGTGAGCCCCTCTCCTCTTCCTTCCCTATTGGCTCCCTTCTGTATTTGAACGGGCTACCCCAGACGTGGAGTGCCCGTTCCACGAGCTCTGTTTGACATTAGTATTGGCCTTTGCTGTCTCCTGGTATCTGATTCGGCTACTCCTGACTATCCTGCGTTCTCCAGCCCCTGGCATCTGACTCGGCTTACTCCTGACTATCCAGCGTTCTCCAGCCCCTGGCATCTGACTCGGCTTACTCCTGACTATCCAGCGTTCTCCAGCCCCTGGTACCTGTCTCGGCTCGCTCCTGAATTCTCCAACTCCTAGTTCCGAAGAACCACCTGCCTCCTGACCTGGTTCTTAACGGTAGCCAGTGTACCCCTATCCTGGTTGCACCCCGGCTCAACTGGGGTTGAACAATCTGGTTTCGCAACCAGCACCTTTACCCAGCCTCGGCTGCAGCACAGGGGTACCTGGCACGCCGTCACCGAACTCTAGCATCGCTCTCCAGCCTCGCACCCTAGCTTCTGTACCAGTGTCGGCATCAATCAGGTTATTACCCCCCGGGTGGTGACACAAATAACTTTATGGCATGTAGATATCAGCTGCCAAACAAGTCTTTGGTTTCTGACAAGGGCGTGATAAACAAAGAATGAAGGAAAACAATGGCCTGTCCCCCAGAGGTCAAAGAGCCATCCCTATGATTGCAATAATATCAATGATGTCCTGTACATCTATCAAATTATTACATAATTATAAGATTCACATGTCCACACTACGTAAAATA
The DNA here is from genome assembly GCA_037306005.1 of Rhinophrynus dorsalis. NCBI lineage: Eukaryota > Metazoa > Chordata > Amphibia > Anura > Rhinophrynidae > Rhinophrynus > Rhinophrynus dorsalis. Next base: position 39,406 of record JBBDGT010000236.1, on the reverse strand, counting down.
TCAAGATAACTTCAAACAAAATAACATACAGATGAAAGACTTAAGAACATATTCCCACAGCCTCCCTTACTCTCCTTCAGACAGCCTCCTAATTTGAAACAACTGATGGTGAGGAGCGCCCTGAATAAAAATACAAAAAATGGCACATCTCCCTGCCTATAACAGAGGTGTGAAACCTGTGCACACATTTACACCACGGACAGGATACCAATTCCAATCACCCAGTTACACCATAAGATCAATGGTACCTTCACCTGCAAATCAACCAATGTAATATACCTTATCATGTGTGCAAAATGCCCAACAGCTCTGTATGTGGGAGAAACTGGACAAGCACTACATAGGAGATTTAATTCCCACAGATCCAGTGTTAATAACAAAAAGACAGAGACACCAGTGGGAGAACATTTTTGTCAAAATGGGCACAGTGTCAGTGACATTAACTGTAGACGTCCCAGACCGGTTCTGTCCACTCAGAGGGACAGAAAGGTATGGGAGTTAAGTTAATGTTAAAGTTTAATACTATTCATAATGGTTTGAATAAGGACAGAGAGTTCTTGTCACATTATCACTTAGTTGATTGACCTTTCCAACAGTCCCACTGGCATCGTAAATATCTCTAAAGCCTCAGAGGAAGAGTGCAATTTACCACTGACTGATCAAAGTACCTGGATCTGGATCGAGTTCTCTTATCTGATTTCCATTGTAAACAATGCAATGTGTACTTGTATATAAGAGAGATGTTTTCATATTTATCTGTATAACATGCCTGAGGAAGAGACCTAAGGTCTTGAAAGCTTGCATTTAAATCTGCTTAGTTAGAAAATAAAAGGTATCAAAAACTATATTTGCCTCCTGTATTTCTACGGCTAACATGGTACCAACTCTCATCTGAGAGACCAACAGGGCACCAAAGAGGCTAATTATGTCATTCAATGTACTCAAAATGATGACTGCAGTCAGAATGACATCACCCAAGCAGGAACCAATCAGAATGATGACTGCAGTTAAAATGACATCACCCCAGCAGGAACCAATCAGAAGGATGACTGCAGTCAGAATGACATCACCCCAGCAGGAACCAATCAGAAAACTGAAGATAATGAAAGCGATAATATAAAAATAATTATAGATATAAAACATGGATAATAAAATAAGACAGAAAAAGAAAAAATGACCAGTCTACATTAACCTGGTAGCTTCCTCTGTTTGACCGAAATGTCTACCATATTCTTAACAATTGCCAATAAAATTTGCCTTTGGAGACCCACTGGTGCTTCACTCCTCCTTGTAGGAATTAGTGTTCTGGGGCAATGTAACACTAGTGAGTGTGTGCTGATCTTGTAGGATTAGTGCACCGGGACAATGTAACACTAGTGAGTGTGTGCTTATCTTGTAGGATTAGTGCACCGGGACAATGTAACACTAGTGAGTGTGTGCTTATCTTGTAGGATTAGTGCACCGGGACAATGTAACACTAGTGAGTGTGTGCTTATCTTGTAGGATTAGTGCACCGGGGCAATGTAACACTAGTGAGTGTGTGCTTATCTTGTAGGATTAGTGCACCGGGACAATGTAACACTAGTGAGTGTGTGCTTATCTTGTAGGATTAGTGCACCGGGACAATGTAACACTAGTGAGTGTGTGCTTACCTTGTAGGATTAGTGCACCGGGACAATGTAACACTAGTGAGTGTGTGCTTATCTTGTAGGATTAGTGCACCGGGACAATGTAACACTAGTGAGTGTGTGCTTATCTTGTAGGATTAGTGCACCGGGGCAATGTAACACTAGTGAGTGTGTGCTTATCTTGTAGGATTAGTGCACCGGGACAATGTAACACTAGTGAGTGTGTGCTTATCTTGTAGGATTAGTGCACCGGGACAATGTAACACTAGTGAGTGTGTGCTTATCTTGTAGGATTAGTGCACCGGGGCAATGTAACACTAGTGAGTGTGTGATTATCTTGTAGGATTAGAGCACCGGGGCAATTTAACACTAGTGAGTGCGTGCTCACCTTGTAGGATTAGTGCTCCGGGGCAATGTAACACTAGTGAGTGTGTGATTACCTTGTTACCTTGCAGGATTAGTGCACCGGGGCAATGTAACACTAGTGAGTGCGTGCTCACCTAGTAGGATTAGTGCTCCAGGGCAATGTAACACTAGTGAGTGCGTGCTCACCTTGTAGGATTAGTGCTCCGGGGCAATGTAACACTAGTGAGTGCGTGCTCACCTTGTAGGATTAGTGCTCCGGGGCAATGTAACACTAGTGAGTGCGTGCTCACCTAGTAGGATTAGTGCTCCAGGGCAATGTAACACTAGTGAGTGCGTGCTCACCTAGTAGGATTAGTGCTCCAGGGCAATGTAACACTAGTGAGTGCGTGCTCACCTAGTAGGATTAGTGCTCCAGGGCAATGTAACACTAGTGAGTGCGTGCTCACCTAGTAGGATTAGTGCTCCAGGGCAATGTAACACTAGTGAGTGCGTGCTCACCTTGTAGGAGTAGTGCTCCAGGACAACATAACACTAGTGAGTGCGTGCTCACCTTGTAGGAGTAGTGCTCCGGGACAACATAACACTAGTGAGTGCGTGCTCACCTTGTAGGAGTAGTGCTCCGGGACAACATAACACTAGTGAGTGCGTGCTCACCTTGTAGGAGTAGTGCTCCGGGACAACATAACACTAGTGAGTGCATGCTTCCACCCCTCTTTACTTTGGGATGTAAATGACTCACAACAAACAGAGATCCTGCCTGGGTCCCAGATATCAGAATCCCACAGGAGTCTGGAAGACAGCACTCACATTGTCACCTTCCTTCTAGGACACAGATCAGTGAGAGGTGTCAGTATCCCAGATTCCGAGGATGATGGGAGTTGTAGTGCACCATAATACAGATCACTGAGAGTGATAACACTTTTTATAGGACTCTATATCTTTTACTCTTGGGCTGAACAAACTGTGTTGAACCAGCAGTTTTTGAAGCTGAAGAGTCACAGGTTGCCCAGCCACGCTTTAAAGGGATAGTAATGTTTCATAATAAAAGCAGCTCTAATTAATCATCATAGTATCTGGACTTTGGAGAGTGTTATATCAGTTCTGTCAGAGTTGTAGTTCAAGAGTAATTGAATGACAAAGTATCCCCCTCCCGCCCCTTTTACTGATGTAACACTGCTCAGCCAGATCAGAAGGGAGGTGCCCAGGTAGACTGCAGAGAGGGACAATCTTCAATTAAGATAAGGGTAAAACCTGAAAAACTTGTCAAGGGGGGCAGGGCTTTCATTGTTCTCATAGGAAGAAGATTGTCCCTTGCTGTGACCTGTCTGGTCAAGCAACCAGATTCCACATCTGAGGTGAGCAGTGTTACACTAGGTAAAAGGGGTGGGAGGGGATACTTTATCATTCAGTTACTCTTGTACTAGAACTCTGACAGTATTGAAATAACACTCCTCATGGTACATGGTGAAGACAAACAATATCATTAGTAGGAATCAGCATGGTTTCATGAAGAACAGATCATGTCAGACTAATTTACTTGCATTTTATGAAAGAGTGAGTAGTAATTTGGACAGGGGAATTGCTGTTGATGTAGTATACTTGGATTTTGCAAAAGCCTTTGACACAGTGCCTCACAACAGGTTACTGCATAAATTAAAAGGCTTCGGTTTGGGTGGTGTTATCTGTACATGGATTCAGAACTGGTTAAATGATAGATGGCAGAGGGTTGTCGTAAATGGAACTTTTTCAAATTGGTCTAGGGTTATAAGTGGAGTGCCGCAGGGTTCAGTCCTGGGCCCAGTGTTTTTTAATTTGTTTATTAATGATCTAGAAGTGGGAATTAAAAGAAGCATCTCAATCTTTGCTGATGACACTAAGCTATGTAAGGAAATACATACAGAGCTCGATGTTTTTTCCCTACAGAAGGATTTAGATAAACTAAGTGAATGGGCAGAAAAGTGGCAGATGTCATTTAATGTAGATAAATGTAAGGTTATGCATTTGGGTTGTAGAAACAAACTTGCTACATATACTCTAAATGGGAAACAACTTGGGAAATCCTCATTAGAGAAAGATTTAGGCGTACTGATAGACAATAGTCTTCACAGCAGTGTGCAGAGTCACTCAGCTGCTGCAAGAGCAAATAGAGTACTAGCCTGCATAAAAAGAGGTGTAGAAGCAAGGGATGCTAATATTATCCTACCTCTGTATATATCCTTGGTTAGGCCTCATCTAGAATATGGAGTACAATTTTGGGCGCCTGTTCTAAAAAAAAGACATTACTGAACTGGAAAAAGTGCAGAGATGTGCAACAAAACTGATAAAGGGATTGGAGAATCTGAGTTACAAAGAGAGACAAGCCAAACTGGGTTTGTTTATATTAGAGAAGAGATGTCTAAGGGGTGATATAATTACCATTTACATATATATTCAAGGTCAATACAAAGAACTATCCAATGAATTATTTATGCAAAGAGCTGAGCTAAGAACAAGAGGTCATCCATTAAGACTTGAGGAAAGGCACTTTCGACTAAAACACAGGCAGGGATTCTTTACAGTAAGGGCGGTAAGGCTATGGAATTCTTTGCCTCGGGATGTTGTGCTTGCAGATAATGTAACTGCATTCAAAAAAGCAATGGATGTCTATCTAGCACAGAACAATATTGACAGTTATGACAGATGGCTTCAAAGCAAATAGGATATTGAGCCGGGGAACTATTTGACACACACACACACACACACACACACCTACACTGGAAATTGCTCCAGAGGGCTTTTTTTGTTGCCTTCCTCTGGATCAACAGGGGTGTTATTGGCATGGGCTGGACTTGATGGACGCATGTCTTTTTTCAGCCTTATCTACTATGTTACTATGTTACAAAAACTATGAAGATTAATTGGAGCTGATTTTATTATGAAACATTACTATCCCATTAATTTCTAAACTGAATATGAAAATCAGGGCTACAGTGACCTCTGGAGGCTTCTCTGAGTAATAACCTATTACAATGGGAGCTGCTGTTAGGGCAGCTTGTAATGTAATTCAGTCTTTCCAAGGGCACAGAGGGAAGTGACCGGTTATCCCATAATAATCAGTAAGAAGAGGTCACAGAGACCTTATGGCTGAACCTCCCCCAGACCTGATCTACACTAATGATTATATTACCTGGTCTCACGGGGATAAGAGTAACACTAGGACATTTCTACAGGGGAGATGTACTAAGAGGAGATAACTTCTCCAGTGAGATAAACTCTCCAGTTCCTATGTTATTCTATGGGAGAGATTTAGTTATAGACTACAGGGGAGATGTACTAAGGTGTGATAAAGAGGAGATAACTTCTCCAGTGTGATAAACTCTCCAGTTCCTATGTTATTCTATAGGAGAGATTTAGTTATAGACTACAGGGGAGATGTACTAAGGTGTGATAAAGAGGAGATAACTTCTCCAGTGTGATAAACTCTCCAGTTCCTATGTTATTCTATGGGAGAGATTTAGTTATGGACTACAGGGGAGATGTACTAAGGTGTGATAAAGAGGAGATAACTTCTCCAGTGAGATAAACTCTCCAGTTCCTATGTTATTCTATGGGAGAGCTTTAGTTATAGACTACAGGGGAGATGTACTAAGGTGTGATAAAGAGGAGATAACTTCTCCAGTGAGATAAACTCTCCAGTTCCTATGTTATTCTATGGGAGAGATTTAGTTATAGACTGCAGGGGAGATGTACTAAGGTGTGATAAAGAGGAGATAACTTCTCTAATGAGATAAACTCTCCAGTTCCTATGTTATTATATGAGAGAGATTTAGTTATAGACTACAGGGGAGATGTACTAAGGTGTGATAAAGAGGAGATAACTTCTCCAGTGTGATAAACTCTCCAGTTCCTATGTTATTCTATGGGAGACATTTAGTTATAGACTACAGAGGAGATGTACTAAGGTGTGATAAAGAGGAGATAACTTCTCCAGTGTGCTAAACTCGCCAGTTCCTATGTTATTCTATGGGAGAGATTTAGTTATAGACAACAGGGGAGATGTACTAAGGTGTGATAAAGAGGAGATAACTTCTCCAGTGTGATAAACTCTCCAGTTCCTATGTTATTCTATGGGAGAGATTTAGTTATAGACTACAGGGGAGATGTACTAAGGTGTGATAAAGAGGCAATAACTTCTCCAGTGTGATAAACTCTCCAGTTCCTATGTTATTCTATGGGAGAGATTTAGTTATAGACTACAGGGGGAGATGTACTAAGGTGTGATAAAGAGGAGATAACTTCTCCAGTGAGATAAACTCTCCAGTTCCTATGTTATTCTATGGGAGAGCTTTAGTTATAGACTACAGGGGAGATGTACTAAGGTGTGATAAAGAGGAGATAACTTCTCCATTGAGATAAACTCTCCAGTTCCTATGTTTTTCTATGGGAGAGATCTAGTTATAGACTACAGGGGAGATATACTAAGGTGTGATAAAGAGGAGATAACTTCTCCAGTGAGATAAACTCTCCAGTTCCTATGTTATTCTATGGGAGAAATTTAGTTATAGACTACAGGGGGAGATGTACTAAGGTGTGATAAAGAGATTACTTCTCCAGTGAGATAAACTCTCCAGTTCCTACGTTATTCTATGGGAGAGCTTTAGTTATAGACTACAGGGGAGATGTACTAAGGTGTGATAAAGAGGAGATAACTTCTCCAGTGAGATAAACTCTCCAGTTCCTATGTTATTCTATGGGAGAGATTTAGTTATAGACTGCAGGGGAGATGTACTAAGGTGTGATAAAGAGGAGATAACTTCTCTAATGAGATAAACTCTCCAGTTCCTATGTTATTATATGAGAGAGATTTAGTTATAGACTACAGGGAGATGTACTAAGGTGTGATAAAGAGGAGATAACTTCTCCAGTGTGATAAACTCTCCAGTTCCTATGTTATTCTATGGGAGACATTTAGTTATAGACTACAGAGGAGATGTACTAAGGTGTGATAAAGAGGAGATAACTTCTCCAGTGTGCTAAACTCGCCAGTTCCTATGTTATTCTATGGGAGAGATTTAGTTATAGACTACAGGGGAGATGTACTAAGGTGTGATAAAGAGGAGATAACTTCTCCAGTGTGATAAACTCTCCAGTTCCTATGTTATTCTATGGGAGAGATTTAGTTATAGACTACAGGGGAGATGTACTAAGGTGTGATAAAGAGGCAATAACTTCTCCAGTGTGATAAACTCTCCAGTTCCTATGTTATTCTATGGGAGAGATTTAGTTATAGACTACAGGGGGAGATGTACTAAGGTGTGATAAAGAGGAGATAACTTCTCCAGTGAGATAAACTCTCCAGTTCCTATGTTATTCTATGGGAGAGCTTTAGTTATAGACTACAGGGGAGATGTACTAAGGTGTGATAAAGAGGAGATAACTTCTCCATTGAGATAAACTCTCCAGTTCCTATGTTTTTCTATGGGAGAGATCTAGTTATAGACTACAGGGGAGATATACTAAGGTGTGATAAAGAGGAGATAACTTCTCCAGTGAGATAAACTCTCCAGTTCCTATGTTATTCTATGGGAGAAATTTAGTTATAGACTACAGGGGGAGATGTACTAAGGTGTGATAAAGAGATTACTTCTCCAGTGAGATAAACTCTCCAGTTCCTACGTTATTCTATGGGAGAGCTTTAGTTATAGACTACAGGGGAGATGTACTAAGGTGTGATAAAGAGGAGATAACTTCTCCAGTGAGATAAACTCTCCAGTTCCTATGTTATTCTATGGGAGAGATTTAGTTATAGACTGCAGGGGAGATGTACTAAGGTGTGATAAAGAGGAGATAACTTCTCTAATGAGATAAACTCTACAGTTCCTATGTTATTATATGAGAGAGATTTAGTTATAGACTACAGGGGAGATGTCCTAAGATGTGATAAAGAGGAGATAACTTCTCCAGTGTGATAAACTCTCCAGTTCCTATGTTATTCTATGGGAGATATTTAGTTATAGACTACAGGGGAGATGTACTAAGGTGTGATAAAGAGGAGATAACTTCTCCAGTGAGATAAACTCTCCAGTTCCTATGTTATTCTATGGGAGAGCTTTAGTTATAGACTACAGGGGAGATGTACTAAGGTGTGATAAAGAGGAGATAACTTCTCCAGGGAGATAAACTCCCCAGTTCCTATGTTATTCTGTGGGAGAGATTTAGTTATAGACTACAGGGGAGATGTACTAAGGTGTGATAATGAGGAGATAACTTCTCCAGTGAGATAAACTCTCCAGTTCCTATGTTATTCTATGGGAGAGATTTAGTTATAGACTACAGGGGAGATGTACTAAGGTGTGATAAAGAGGAGATAACTTCTCCAGTCAGATAAACTCTCCAGTTCCTATGTTATTCTATGGGAGAGATTTAGTTATAGACTACAGGGGGAGATGTACTAATGTGTGATAAAGAGGAGATAACTTCTCCAGTGAGATAAACTCTCCAGTCCCTATGTTATTCTATGGGAGATATTTAGTTATAGACTACAGGGGAGATGTACTAAGGTGTGATAAAGAGGAGATAACTTCTCCAGTGAGATAAACTCTCCAGTTCCTATGTTATTCTATGGGAGAGATTTATTTATAGACTACAGGGGAGATGTACTAAGGTGTGATAAAGAGGAGATAACTTCTCCAGTGAGATAAACTCTCCAGTTCCTATGTTATTCTATGGGAGATCTTTAGTTATAGACTACAGGGGAGATGTACTAAGGTGTGATAAAGAGGAGATAACTTCTCCAGTGAGATAAACTCTCCAGTTCCTATGTTATTCTATGGGAGAGATTTAGTTATAGACTACAGGTGAGATGTACTAAGGAGTGATAAAGAGGAGATAACTTCTCCAGTGAGATAAACTCTCCAGTTCCTATGTTATTTTATTGGAGAGATTTAGTTATAGACTAGAGGGGGAGATGTACTAAGATGTGATAAAGAGGAGATACCTTCTCCAGTGAGATAAACTCTCCAGTTCCTATGTTATTCTATGGGAGAGATTTAGTTATAGACTACATGGGAGATGTACTAAGGTGTGATAAAGAGGAGATAACTTCTCCAGTGAGATAAACTCTCCAGTTCCTATGTTATTCTATGGGAGAGATTTAGTTATAGACTAAAGGGGAGATGTACTAAGGTGTGATAAAGAGGAGATAACTTCTCCAGTGAGATAAACTCTCCAGTTCCTATGTTATTCTATGGGAGAGATTTAGTTATAGACTACAGGAGAGATGTACTAAGGTGTGATAAAGAGGAGATAACTTCTCCAGTGAGATAAACTCTCCAGTTCCTATGTTATTCTATGGGAGAGATTTAGTTATAGACTACAGGGGAGATGTACTAAGGTGTGATAAAGAGGAGATAACTTCTCCAGTGAGATAAACTCTCCAGTTCCTATGTTATACTATGGGAGAGATTTAGTTATAGACTACAGGGGAGATGTACTAAGGTGTGATAAAGAGGAGATAACTTCTCCAGTGTGATAAACTCTCCAGTTCCTATGTTATTCTATGGGAGAGATTTAGTGATAGACTACAGGGGAGATGTACTAAGGTGTGATAAAGAGGAGATAACTTCTCCAGTCAGATAAACTCTCCAGTTCCTATGTTATTCTATGGGAGAGATTTAGTTATAGACTACAGGGGAGATGTACTAAGGTGTGATAAAGAGGAGATAACTTCTCCAGTCAGATAAACTCTCCAGTTCCTATGTTATTCTATGGGAGAGATTTAGTTATAGACTACAGGGGGAGATGTACTAATGTGTGATAAAGAGGAGATAACTTCTCCAGTGAGATAAACTCTCCAGTCCCTATGTTATTCTATGGGAGATATTTAGTTATAGACTACAGGGGAGATGTACTAAGGTGTGATAAAGAGGAGATAACTTCTCCAGTGAGATAAACTCTCCAGTTCCTATGTTATACTATGGGAGAGATTTAGTTATAGACTACAGGGGAGATGTACTAAGGTGTGATAAAGAGGAGATAACTTCTCCAGTGAGATAAACTCTCCAGTTCCTATGTTATTCTATGGGAGAGATTTAGTTATAGACTACAGGAGAGATGTACTAAGGTGTGATAAAGAGGAGATAACTTCTCCAGTGAGATAAACTCTCCAGTTCCTATGTTATTCTATGGGAGAGATTTAGTTATAGACTACAGGGGAGATGTACTAAGGAGTGATAAAGAGGAGATAACTTCTCCAGTGAGATAAACTCTCCAGTTCCTATGTTATTTTATTGGAGAGATTTAGTTATAGACTAGAGGGGGAGATGTACTAAGATGTGATAAAGAGGAGATACCTTCTCCAGTGAGATAAACTCTCCAGTTCCTATGTTATTCTATGGGAGAGATTTAGTTATAGACTACAGGGGAGATGTACTAAGGTGTGATAAAGAGGAGATAACTTCTCCAGTGAGATAAACTCTCCAGTTCCTATGTTATTCTATGGGAGAGATTTAGTTATAGACTAAAGGGGAGATGTACTAAGGTGTGATAAAGAGGAGATAACTTCTCCAGTGAGATAAACTCTCCAGTTCCTATGTTATTCTATGGGAGAGATTTAGTTATAGACTACAGGAGAGATGTACTAAGGTGTGATAAAGAGGAGATAACTTCTCCAGTGAGATAAACTCTCCAGTTCCTATGTTATTCTATGGGAGAGATTTAGTTATAGACTACAGGGGAGATGTACTAAGGTGTGATAAAGAGGAGATAACTTCTCCAGTGAGATAAACTCTCCAGTTCCTATGTTATACTATGGGAGAGATTTAGTTATAGACTACAGGGGAGATGTACTAAGGTGTGATAAAGAGGAGATAACTTCTCCAGTGAAATAAACTCTCCAGTTCCTATGTTATTCTATGGGAGAGATTTAGTTATAGACTACAGGAGAGATGTACTAAGGTGTGATAAAGAGGAGATAACTTCTCCAGTGAGATAAACTCTCCAGTTCCTATGTTATTCTATGGGAGAGATTTAGTTATAGACTACAGGAGAGATGTACTAAGGTGTGATAAAGAGGAGATAACTTCTCCAGTGAGATAAACTCTCCAGTTCCTATGTTATTCTATGGGAGAGATTTAGTTATAGACTACAGGGGGAGATGTACTAAGGTGTGATAAAGAGGAGATAACTTCTCCAGTGAGATAAACTCTCCAGTTCCTATGTTATACTATGGGAGATCTTTAGTTATAGACTACAGTGGAGATGTACTAAGGTGTGATAAAGAGGAGATAACTTCTCCAGTGAGATAAACTCTCCAGTTCCTATGTTATTCTATGGGAGATATTTAGTTATAGACTACAGGGGGAGATGTACTAAGGTGTGATAAAGAGGAGATAACTTCTCCAGTGAGATAAACTCTCCAGTTCCTATGTTATACTATGGGAGATCTTTAGTTATAGACTACAGGGGAGATGTACTAAGGTGAGATAAAGAGGAGATAACTTCTCCAGTGAGATAAACTCTCCAGTTCCTATGTTATTCTATGGGAGAGATTTAGTTATAGACTACAGGGGGAGATGTACTAAGGTGTGATAAAGAGGAGATAACTTCTCCAGTGAGATAAACTCTCCAGTTCCTATGTTATTCTATGGGAGAGATTTAGTTATAGACTACAGGGGGAGATGTACTAAGGTGTGATAAAGAGGAGATAACTTCTCCAGTGAGATAAACTCTCCAGTTCCTATGTTATTCTACGGGAGATATTTAGTTATAGACTACAGGGGAGATGTACTAAGGTGAGATAAAGAGGAGATAACTTCTCCAGTGAGATAAACTCTCCAGTTCCTATGTTATACTATGGGAGATCTTTAGTTATAGACTACAGGTGGAGATGTACTAAGGTGAGATAAAGAGGAGATAACTTCTCCAGTGAGATAAACTCTCCAGTTCCTATGTTATTCTATGGGAGAGATTTAGTTATAGTCTACAGGGGGAGATGTACTAAGGTGTGATAAAGAGGAGATAACTTCTCCAGTGAGATAAACTCTCCAGTTCCTATGTTATACTATGGGAGAGATTTAGTTATAGACTACAGGGGAGATGTACTAAGGTGTGATAAAGAGGAGATAACTTCTCCAGTGAGATAAACTCTCCAGTTCCTATGTTATACTATGGGAGAGATTTAGTTATAGACTACAGGGGAGATGTACTAAGGTGTGATAAAGAGGAGATAACTTCTCCAGTGAGATAAACACTGCAGTTCCTATGTTATACTATGGGAGATCTTTAGTTATAGACTACAGGGGAGATGTACTGCTATTTACAGGTTGGAGACAGTCACACACTGCTATATACAGGTAGGAGATATTGACACACTGTTATATACAGGTTGGAGACAGTCACACACTGTTATATACAGGTTGGAGATATTCACACACTGTTATATACAGGTAGGAGACAGTCACACACTGTTATATACAGGTAGGAGATATTCACACACTGTTATATACAGGTAGGAGACAGTCACACACTGTTATATACAGGTTGGAGATATTCACACACTGTTATATACAGGTAGGAGACAGTCACACACTGTTATATACAGGTAGGAGATATTCACACACTGCTATATACAGGTAGGAGACAGTCACACACTGTTATATACAGGTAGGAGATATTCACACACTGCTATATACAGGTAGGAGACATTCACACACTGTTATATACAGGTAGGAGACATTCACACACTGTTATATACAGGTTTAAGAGGTTCCCACACTGCTATATATAGAGAGAGGTAGTGGCTGTTATATCAGTGTTTAGACAGTGCTTTTCTCAGTAACAGGATCTCGGCCATGGGCGGGGGGGATTAGGATCAGATCATACAGGAGGGATAAATCCTAATTCTGACCTCTTTGTCACTCTGAAGCTGAGAAGAAGCTTAGTAAGTTTAGAGGGAAAGTGCAGTAATGTGATACAAATGTGATAAGATCTCTCCTGCCCCTGTGTTATTACATACAGACTGCACTATGGTGATATAAATTTGATAAGATCTCTCCTGCCCCTGTGTTATTACATACAGACTGCACTATAGTGATATAAAGGTAATAAGATCTCTCCTGTCCCTGTGTTATTACATACAGACTGCACTATGGTGATATATAAATGTGATAAGATATCTCCTGTCCCTGTGTTATTACATACGGACTGCACTATAGTGATATAAAGGTGATAAGATCTCTCCTGTCCCTGTGTTATTACATACAGACTGCACTATAGTGATATAAAGGTGATAAGATCTCTCCTGTCCCTGTGTTATTACATACAGACTGCACTATGGTGATATAAAGGTGATAAGATCTCTCCTGTCCCTGTGTTATTACATACAGACTGCACTACGGTGATATATAAATGTGATAAGATCTCTCCTGTCCCTGTGTTATTACATACAGACTGTACTATGGTGATATAAAGGTGATAAGATCTCTCCTGTCCCTGTGTTATTACATACAGACAGCACTATGGTGATATATAAATGTGATAAGATCTCTCATGTCCCTGTGTTATTACATACAGACTGCACTATGGTGATATAAATGTGATAAGATCTCTCCTGTCCCTGTGTTATTACATACAGACTGCACTATAGTGATATAAAGGTGATAAGATCTCTCCTGTCCCTGTGTTATTACATACAGACTGCACTATAGTGATATAAAGGTGATAAGATCTCTCCTGTCCCTGTGTTATTACATACAGACTGCACTATGGCGATATAAAGGTGATAAGATCTCTCCTGTCCCTGTGTTATTACATACAGACTGCACTATGGTGATATAAATGTGATAAGATCTCTCCTGTCCCTGTGTTATTACATACAGACTGCACTATGGTGATATAAAGGTGATAAGATCTCTCCTGTCCCTGTGTTATTACATACAGACTGCACTATGGTGATATATAAATGTGATAAGATCTCTCCTGTCCCTGTGTTATTACATACAGACCGCACTATGGTGATATAAATGTGATAAGATCTCTCCTGTCCCTGTGTTATTACATACAGACCGCACTATGGTGATATAAATGTGATAAGATCTCTCCTGTCCCTGTGTTATTACATACAGACTGCACTATGGTGATATAAATGTGATAAGATCTCTCCTGTCCCTGTGTTATTACATACAGACTGCACTATGGTGATATATAAATGTGATAAGATCTCTCCTGTCCCTGTGTTATTACATACAGACTGCACTATGGTGATATAAATTTGATAAGATCTCTCCTGTCCCTGTGTTATTACATACAGACTGCACTATGGTGATATAAATATGATAAGATCTCTCCTGTCCCTGTGTTATTACATACAGACTGCACTATGGTGATATAAATGTGATAAGATCTCTCCTGTCCCTGTGTTATTACATACAGACTGCACTATGGTGATATATAAATGTGATAAGATCTCTCCTGTCCCTGTGTTATTACATACAGACTGCACTATGGTGATATAAAGGTGATAAGATCTCTCCTGTCCCTGTGTTATTACATACAGACTGCACTATGGTGATATAAATGTGATAAGATCTCTCCTGTCCCTGTGTTATTACATACAGACTGCACTATGGTGATATAAAGGTGATAAGATCTCTCCTGTCCTTGTGTTATTACATACAGACTGCACTATGGTGATATATAAATGTGATAAGATCTCTCCTGTCCCTGTGTTATTACATACAGACTGCACTATGGTGATACAAATGTGATAAGATCTCTCCTGTCCCTGTGTTATTACATACAGACTGTACTATGGTGATATAAATGTGATAAGATCTCTCCTGTCCCTGTGTTATTACATACAGACTGCACTATGGTGATATATAAATGTGATAAGATCTCTCCTGTCCCTGTGTTATTACATACGGACTGCACTATGGTGATATATAAATGTGATACGATCTCTTCTGTCCCCGTGTTATTACATACAGACTGCACTATGGTGATATATAAATGTGATAAGATCTCTCCTGTCCCTGTGTTATTACATACGGACTGCACTATGGTGATATATAAATGTGATACGATCTCTTCTGTCCCTGTGTTATTACATACAGACTGCACTATGGTGATATATAAATGTGATAAGATCTCTCCTGTCCCTGTGTTATTACATACAGACTGCACTATGGTGATACAAATGTGATAAGATCTCTCCTGTCCCTGTGTTATTACATACAGACTGTACTATGGTGATATAAATGTGATAAGATCTCTCCTGTCCCTGTGTTATTACATACAGACTGCACTATGGTGATATATAAATGTGATAAGATCTCTCCTGTCCCTGTGTTATTACATACGGACTGCACTATTGTGATATAAATTTGATAAGATCTCTCATGTCCCTGTGTTATTACATACGGACTGCACTATGGTGATATATAAATGTGATACGATCTCTTCTGTCCCTGTGTTATTACATACAGACTGCACTATGGTGATATATAAATGTGATAAGATCTCTCCTGTCCCTGTGTTATTACATACTGACTGCACTATGGTGATATATAAATGTGATACGATCTCTTCTGTCCCTGTGTTATTACATACAGACTGCACTATGGTGATATATAAATGTGATAAGATCTCTCCTGCCCCAGTGTTATTACATACAGACTGCACTATAGTGATATAAAGGTGATAAGATCTCTCCTGTCCCTGTGTTATTACATACAGACTGCACTATGGTGATATATAAATGTGATAAGATCTCTCCTGCCCCAGTGTTATTACATACAGACTGCACTATAGTGATATAAAGGTGATAAGATCTCTCCTGTCCCTGTGTTATTACATACAGACTGCACTATGGTGATATATAAATGTGATAAGATCTCTCCTACCCCTGTGTTATTACATACAGACAGCACTATGGTGATATAAAGGTGATAAGATCTCTCCTGTCCCTGTGTTATTACATACAGACTGCACTATGGTGATATAAAGGTGATAAGATCTCTCCTGTCCCTGTGTTATTACATACAGACTGCACTATAGTGATATAAATGTGATAAGATCTCTCCTGTCCCTGTGTTATTACACACAGACTGCACTATGGTGATATAAATTTGATAAGATCTCTCCTGTCCCTGTGTTATTACATACAGACTGCACTATGGTGATATAAATTTGATAAGATCTCTCATGTCCCTGTGTTATTACATACGGACTGCACTATGGTGATATATAAATGTGATACGATCTCTTCTGTCCCTGTGTTATTACATACAGACTGCACTATGGTGATATATAAATGTGAAAAGATCTCTAGTGTCCCTGTGTTATTACATACAGACAGCACTATGGTGATATAAAGGTGATAAGATCTCTCCTGTCCCTGTGTTATTACATACAGACTGCACTATGGTGATATAAAGGTGATAAGATCTCTCCTGTCCCTGTGTTATTACACACAGACTGCACTATGGTGATATAAATGTGATAAGATCTCTCCTGTCCCTGTGTTATTACACACAGACTGCACTATAGTGATATAAATGTGATAAGATCTCTCCTGCCCCCTGTGTTATTACATACAGACTGCACTATGGTGATATAAATGTGATAAGATCTCTCCTGTCCCTGTGTTATTACATACAGACTGCACTATACTGATATAAAGGTGATAAGATCTCTCCTGTCCCTGTGTTATTACATACAGACTGCACTATGGTGATACATAAATGTGATAAGATCTCCCCTGTCCCTGTGTTATTACATACAGACTGCACTATGGTGATATAAATGTGATAAGATCTCTCCTGTCCCTGTGTTATTACATACAGACTGCACTATGGTGATATATAAATGTGATAAAATCTCTCCTGTCCCTGTGTTATTACATACGGACTGCACTATGGTGATATAAAGGTGATAAGATCTCTCCTGTCCCTGTGTTATTACATACGGACTGCACTATGGCGATATAAATGTGATAAGATCTCTCTTGTCCCTGTGTTATTACATACGGACTGCACTATGGCGATATAAAGGTGATAAGATCTCTCCTGTCCCTGTGTTATTACATACAGACTGCACTATGGCGATATAAATGTGATAAGATCTCTCCTGTCCCTGTGTTATTACATATGGACTGCACTATGGCGATATAAAGGTGATAAGATCTCTCCTGTCCCTGTGTTATTACATACGGACTGCACTATGGTGATATAAAGGTGGTAAGATCTCTCCTGTCCCTGTGTTATTACATACGGACTGCACTATGGTGATATAAAGGTGATAAGATCTCTCCTGTCCCTGTGTTATTACATACGGACTGCACTATGGTGATATATAAATTTGATAAGATCTCTCCTGTCCCTGTGTTATTACATACAGACTGCACTATGGTGATATATAAATGTGATAAGATCTCTCCTGTCCCTGTGTTATTACATACAGACTGCACTATGGTGATACAAATGTGATAAGATCTCTCCTGTCCCTGTGTTATTACATACAGACTGCACTATAGTGATATAAAGGTGATAAGATCTCTCCTGTCCCTGTGTTATTACATACAGGCTGCACTATGGTGATATAAAGGTGATACGATCTCTTCTGTCCCTGTGTTATTACATACAGACTGCACTATGGTGATATAAAGGTGATAAGATCTCTCCTGTCCCTGTGTTATTACATACAGACTGCACTATGGTGATATAAAGGTGATAAGATCTCTCCTGTCCCTGTGTTATTACATACAGACTGCACTATAGTGATATAAATGTGATAAGATCTCTCATGTCCCTCTGTTATTACATACAGACTGCACTATGGTGATATAAAGGTGATAAGATCTCTCCTGTCCCTGTGTTATTACATATAGACTGCACTATGGTTATATAAAGGTGATATGATCTCTCCTGTCCCTGTGTTATTACATACAGACTGCACTATGGTGATATAAAGGAGATAAGATCTCTCCTGTCCCTGTGTTATTACATACAGACTGCACTATGGTGATATAAAGGTGATAAGATCTCTCCTGTCCCTGTGTTATTACATACAGACTGCACTATAGTGATATAAATGTGATAAGATCTCTCCTGTCCCTGTGTTATTACATACAGACTGCACTATGGTGATATAAAGGTGATAAGATCTCTCCTGCCCCTGTGTTATTACATACAGACTGCACTATGGTGATATAAAGGTGATAAGATCTCTCCTGTCCCTGTGTTATTACATATAGACTGCACTATGGTTATATAAAGGTGATATGATCTCTCCTGTCCCTGTGTTATTACATACAGACTGCACTATGGTGATATAAAGGAGATAAGATCTCTCCTGTCCCTGTGTTATTACATACAGACTGCACTATGGTGATATAAAGGTGATAAGATCTCTCCTGTCCCTGTGTTATTACATACAGACTGCACTATAGTGATATAAATGTGATAAGATCTCTCCTGTCCCTGTGTTATTACATACAGACTGCACTATGGTGATATAAATGTGATAAGATCTCTCCTGTCCCTGTGTTATTACATACAGACTGCACTATACTGATATAAAGGTGATAAGATCTCTCCTGTCCCTGTGTTATTACATACAGACTGCACTATGGTGATACATAAATGTGATAAGATCTCCCCTGTCCCTGTGTTATTACATACAGACTGCACTATGGTGATATAAATGTGATAAGATCTCTCCTGTCCCTGTGTTATTACATACAGACTGCACTATGGTGATATATAAATGTGATAAAATCTCTCCTGTCCCTGTGTTATTACATACGGACTGCACTATGGTGATATAAAGGTGATAAGATCTCTCCTGTCCCTGTGTTATTACATACGGACTGCACTATGGCGATATAAATGTGATAAGATCTCTCTTGTCCCTGTGTTATTACATACGGACTGCACTATGGCGATATAAAGGTGATAAGATCTCTCCTGTCCCTGTGTTATTACATACAGACTGCACTATGGCGATATAAATGTGATAAGATCTCTCCTGTCCCTGTGTTATTACATACGGACTGCACTATGGCGATATAAAGGTGATAAGATCTCTCCTGTCCCTGTGTTATTACATACGGACTGCACTATGGTGATATAAAGGTGGTAAGATCTCTCCTGTCCCTGTGTTATTACATACGGACTGCACTATGGTGATATAAAGGTGATAAGATCTCTCCTGTCCCTGTGTTATTACATACGGACTGCACTATGGTGATATATAAATTTGATAAGATCTCTCCTGTCCCTGTGTTATTACATACAGACTGCACTATGGTGATATATAAATGTGATAAGATCTCTCCTGTCCCTGTGTTATTACATACAGACTGCACTATGGTGATACAAATGTGATAAGATCTCTCCTGTCCCTGTGTTATTACATACAGACTGCACTATAGTGATATAAAGGTGATAAGATCTCTCCTGTCCCTGTGTTATTACATACAGGCTGCACTATGGTGATATAAAGGTGATACGATCTCTTCTGTCCCTGTGTTATTACATACAGACTGCACTATGGTGATATAAAGGTGATAAGATCTCTCCTGTCCCTGTGTTATTACATACAGACTGCACTATGGTGATATAAAGGTGATAAGATCTCTCCTGTCCCTGTGTTATTACATACAGACTGCACTATAGTGATATAAATGTGATAAGATCTCTCATGTCCCTGTGTTATTACATACAGACTGCACTATGGTGATATAAAGGTGATAAGATCTCTCCTGTCCCTGTGTTATTACATATAGACTGCACTATGGTTATATAAAGGTGATATGATCTCTCCTGTCCCTGTGTTATTACATACAGACTGCACTATGGTGATATAAAGGAGATAAGATCTCTCCTGTCCCTGTGTTATTACATACAGACTGCACTATGGTGATATAAAGGTGATAAGATCTCTCCTGTCCCTGTGTTATTACATACAGACTGCACTATAGTGATATAAATGTGATAAGATCTCTCCTGTCCCTGTGTTATTACATACAGACTGCACTATGGTGATATAAAGGTGATAAGATCTCTCCTGTCCCTGTGTTATTACATACAGACTGCACTATGGTGATATATAAATTTGATAAGATCTCTCCTGTCCCTGTGTTATTACATACGGACTGCACTATGGTGATATAAAGGTGATAAGATCTCTCCTGTCCCTGTGTTATTACATACAGACTGCACTATGGTGATATATAAATGTGATAAGATCTCTCCTGTCCCTGTGTTATTACATACAGACTGCACTATGCTGATATATAAATTTGATAAGATCTCTCCTGTCCCTGTGTTATTACATACGGACTGCACTATGGTGATATAAAGGTGATAAGATCTCTCCTGTCCGTGTGTTATTACAAACAGACTGCACTATGGTGATATATAAATGTGATAAGATCTCTCCTGCCCCAGTGTTATTACATACAGACTGCACTATAGTGATATAAAGATGATAAGATCTCTCCTGTCCCTGTGTTATTAGATACGGACTGCACTATTGTAATATATAAATGTGATAAGATCTCTCCTGCCCCTGTGTTATTACATACGGACTGCACTATAGTGATATAAAGGTGATAAGATCTCTCCTGTCCCTGTGTTATTACATACGGACTGCACTATTGTGATATATAAATGTGATAAGATCTCTCCTGCCCCTGTGTTATTACATACGGACTGCACTATAGTGATATAAAGGTGATAAGATCTCTCCTGTCCCTGTGTTATTACATACAGACTGCACTATGGCGATATAAAGGTGATAAGATCTCTCCTGTCCCTTTGTTATTAGATACAGACTCTGCACTAAGGTGATATAATGGTTGAAATGTTATGGTGGTACTGATATTAGCTCAGTCTGGTCATTTGACCTTAAACAACCAGAGACTAGTGTAGAAACAGTGCCAATGTTACATTTGTGGCCATTGAAGTACTGCACCAAAACAATGCACGTATGATCTGTAATAACCTTCAAATAACGCATGTCTCACAGCTGGAGCACCTTTTACAATATTAAACATTACTATCTCTTTAACTCCCCCTTCCCTGTCAGCCCATTCAGGTCTGGACAGTGTCATGGTGTTAGGCGTTTCGGTTACACAGAGCCTTGATAAGTACTGGACAGTAACCATGACTCTAATCTGCTGAGCAAGCGGATTAGATCCCAGAGTATTACAGTTATGGGAACAAGGGAAGGGACGCTCTGCCGCACACTCATTAACCCCTTCAGTCTGACGTACGCAGAATAACTGGGGCAATTCTACAATAAACCAACATGACCACAGCAGACAGATTAATATTTTAACTCATTCGCAATGCACTGGAAATCATCACGGGTGAACATTTACGTATAAATCAGTGGCCATTTTGATTCACGCTGCGTCACATGTGGTGCTTTATAAATAAAGACATTCATTCCTTATAAATAAAGATCATTCCTTATAAATAAAGACATTCATTCCTTATAAATAAAGATCATTCCTTATAAATAAAGACATTCATTCCTTAGTCCTGTAGGAGACAGTTCGTTTTTTACAAAATGTAGTCAGGGGGAGTTATGCACTTTGGCGTGATAAAGAGGGGATAAAGGTGTGATAAAGAGGTGATAAAGGTGAGATAAATAGGTGATAAAGGTATGATAAATAGGTTATAAAGAGGGGATAAAGGTGTGATAAATAGGTGATAAAGCTGTAATAAAGAGGGGATAAAGAGGGGATAAAGGTGTGATAAATAGGTGATAAAGAGGTGATAAATAGATGATAAAGCTGTGATGAAGAGATGATAAAGAGGGGATAAAGTGGTGATAAAGTGGTAATAAAGAGGGGATAAAGGTGTGATAAATAGGTGATAAAGGTGTGATAAAGAGGTGATAAATAGGTGATAAAGAAGTGATAAAGAGGGGATAAAGTGGTGATAAAGCTGTGATGAAGAGGTGATAAAGTGGTAATAAAGAGGGGATAAAGGTGTGATAAAGAGGTGATAAAGAGGAGATAAAGAGGTGATAAAGAGGGATAAAGGTGTGATAAAGAGGTGATAAAGTGGTAAAAAAGAGGTGATAAAGTGGTGATAAAGAGGTGATAAAGGTGTGATAAAGAGGGGATAAAGTGGAGATGACTTCTCCAGTGATATCACTTCTCCAGTTCCTGTCTTATTCTTCAGAGTCAATGCACCAAGATCTCCGCAACTATCACACTTTATCACTACTTTATCACTACTTTATCTCCTCCTTATCACTACTTTATCACCCCTTTATCACCACTTTATCACTACTTTATCACTACTTTATCACCACTGTATCACCACTTTATCACAACTTTATCACCACTTTATCACCACTTTATCACCTCTTTATTACCCCTTTATCACCTCCTTGTCACCACTTTATCACCTCTTTATCACCTCCTTATCACCACTTTATCACTACTTTATCACCACTTTATCTCCACGTTATCACCACTTTATCTCCACTTTATCACCACTTTATCACCTCTTTATCACCACTTTATCACCACTTTATCACTACTTTATCATCTCTTTATCACCTCTTTATCATCTATTTATCACCACTTTATCTACACTTTATCACCACTTTATCACCTCTTTATCACCACTTTATCACCTATTTACCACCTCTTTATCACCACTTTATCTCCACTTTATCACCTCTTTATTACCACTTTATCACCATTTTATCTCGACTTTATCACCTCTTTATCACCTATTTACCACCACTTTATCACCACTTTATCACCTCTTTATCACCACTTTATCACCATTTTATCACCTCTTTATCACCTCTTTATCACCACTTTATCACATGAGAGACAGAGGTAGATGTCCTCCTTGTCCTCCAGCACGAAGCTGTCTTCTCATCTCCCTCACCACTGACTACACAGTGCACAGCAAACAGGGACATCACCAGATGAGAGACAGAAGTAGATGTCCTCCTTGTCTTCCAGCACAAAGCTGTCTTCTCATCTCCCTCACCACTGACTGCACAGTGCACAGAAAACAGGGACATCACCAGATGAGAGACAGAGGTAGATGTCTTCCTTGTCTTCCAGCACGAAGCTGGCTTCTCATCTCCCCCACCACTAACTGCACGGTGCACAGCAAACAGGGACATCACCAGATGAGAGACAGAGGTAGATGTCCTCCTTGTCTTCCAGCACGAAGCTGTCTTCTCATCTCCCTCACCACTGACTACACAGTGCACAGCAAAGAGGGACATCTCCACATGAGGGACAGAGGTAGATGTCCTCCTTGTCTTCCAGCACGAAGCTGTCTTCTCATCTCCCCCACCACTAACTGCACGGTGCACAGCAAACAGGGACATCACCAGATGAGAGACAGAATTAGATGCCCTCCTTGTCCTCCAGCACGAAGCTGTCTTCTCATCTCCCTCACCACTGACTGCACAGTGCACAGCAAACAGGGACATCACCAGATGAGAGACAGAATTAGATGCCCTCCTTGTCCTCCAGCACGAAGCTGTCTTCTCATCTCCCTCACCACTGACTGCACAGTGCACAGCAAACAGGGACATCTCCCCTCAAATCTATGTTCAGGGAAAAATATATTTAAAACATCTCAAGGTCAGATTTTTTTTTCTTTTCAAAGTTCACAGGTAAGGGAAAAAATTATTTTAAAATTAATGGATTTGGCAAAAGAGTTGAACTACAATAAATGGGGCCTCACAACGGTCAGTTTCACAGAAAGTTTGGTTTCGGTCCCCTGCTTAGATGTACAAAGAGCCTTAAAAAACTGTGCTTTAACTCTTTTCATGCCAGATACACCCCTAAACAGTCTTGACTTTCCAGAAGGGTTAAGCCAAATCCATAAGGATTTCAGAAAGCAATAAGAATTGCCTAGAATATGAGATCTATGTAATGCAAATTACAAGGTAATGCCTTCAGAACACAGAAATGCAGAGTGAAATACAAGGTTAATGGTACATTCCCAAACAAATATCAGAGGACATAGACTTCGTAATTATTATTTCAAATGACTTGAAGGTGGGCAATGAGTGCAGTAAAGTAAAGGGATAAGTTAACAGGGTACTGTATTGTACACAATGAAGCATTAGCAACAAAAAGAGAGAATGCTACAAATAATACTCTACAGATCACCAATAAGACCATCCTCACAAAGAGTACAGTGTACAGTTCTACAGATCATATCTCCAGGGTACAGAGAGGTACTAATGTCATTATATAGATCACTGGTAAGATCTCACCTAGAGTACAGTGTATAGTTATACACACCATATCTCAAGGGTACAGAGATGTACTAATGTCACTATATAGATCACTGGTAAGATATCACCTAGAGTACAGTGTACAGTTCTACACACCATATCTCCAGGGTACAGAGAGGTACTAATGTCACTATATAGATCACTGGTAAGATCTCACCTAGAGTACAGTGTACAGTTCTACACACCATATCTCCAGGGTACAGAGAGGTACTAATCTCACTATATAGATCACTGGTAAGATCTCACCTAGAGTACAGTGTACAGTTCTACACACCATATCTCCAGGGTACAGAGAGGTACTAATATCACTATATAGATCACTGGTAAGATCTCACCTAGAGTACAGTGTACAGTTCTACACACCATATCTCCAGGGTACAGAGAGGTACTAATGTCACTATATAGATCACTGGTAAGATCTCACCTAGAGTACAGTGTACAGTTCTACACACCATATCTCCAAGGTACAGAGATGTACTAATATCACTATATAGATCACTGGTAAGATCTCACCTAGAGTACAGTGTACAGTTCTACACACCATATCTCCAGGGTACAGAGAGGTACTAATATCACTATATAGATCACTGGTAAGATCTCACCTAGAGTACAGTGTACAGTTCTACAGACCATATCTCCAGGGTACAGAGAGGTACTAATATCACTATATAGATCACTGGTAAGATCTCACCTAGAGTACAGAGTACAGTTCTACAGACCATATCTCCAGGGTACAGAGAGGTACTAATGTCACTATATAGATCACTGGTAAGATCTCACCTAGAGTACAGTGTACAGTTCTACACACCATATCTCCAGGGTACAGAGAGGTACTAATATCACTATATAGATCACTGGTAAGATCTCACCTAGAGTACAGTGTACAGTTCTACACATCATATCTCCAGGGTACAGAGAGGTGCAAATGTCACTATATAGATCACTGGTAAGATATCACCTAGAGTACAGTATACAGTTCTACAGACCATATCTCCACGGTACAGAGAGGTACTAATGTCACTATATAGATCACTGGTAAGATCTCACCTAAAGTACAGTATACAGTTCTACAGACCATATCTCTAGGGTACAGAGAGGTACTAATATCACTATATAGATCACTGGTAAGATCTCACCTAGAGTACAGTGTACAGTTCTACACACCATATCTCCAGGGTACAGAGAGGTACTAATGTCACTATATAGATCACTGGTAAGATCTCACCTAGAGTACAGTGTACAGTTCTACAGACCACATCTCCAGGGTACAGAGAGGTACTAATATCACTATATAGATCACTGGTAAGATCTCATCTAGAGTACAGAGTACAGTTCTACAGATCATATCTACCGAGTACAGAGAGGTACTAATGTCACTATATAGATCACTGGTAAGATCTCACCTAGAGTACAGTATACAGTTCTACAGACCATATCTCCAGGATACAGAGAGGTACTAATGTCACTATAGCGATCACTGGTAAGATCTCACCTAGAGTACAGTGTACAGTTCTACACACCATATCTCCAGGGTACAGAGAGGTACTAATGTCACTATATAGATCACTGGTAAGATCTCACCTAGAGTACAGTGTACAGTTCTACACACCATATCTCCTGGGTACAGAGAGGTACTAATGTCACTATATAGATCACTGGTAAGATATCACCTAGAGTACAGGGTACAGTTCTACACACCATATCTCCAGGGTACAGAGAGGTAATAATGTCACTATATAGATCACTGGTAAGATCTCACCTAGAGTACAGTTTAAAGTTCTACAGACCATATTTCCAGGGTACAGAGAGGTACTAATGTCACTATATAGATCACTGGTAAGATCTCACCTAGAGTACAGCGTACAGTTCTACCCACCATATCTCCAGGGTACAGAAGGTACTAATGTCACTATATAGATCACTGGTAAGATATCACCTAGAGTACAGTGTACAGTTCTACAGACCATATCTCCAGGGTACAGAGAGGGACTAATGTCACTATATAGATCACTGGTAAGATATCACCTAGAGTACAGTGTGCAATTCTACACACCATATCTCCAGGGTACAGAGTGGTACTAATGTCACTATATAGATCACTGGTAAGATCTCACCTAGAGTACAGTGTACAGTTCTACACACCATATCTCCAGGGTACAGAGAGGTACTAATGTCACTATATAGATCACTGGTAAGATTTCACCTAGAGTACAGCGTACAGTTCTACAGACCATATCTCCTGGGTACAGAGATGTACTAATGTCACTGTACTGATCACTGGTAAGACCTCACCTAGAGTACAGTGTACAGTTCTACAGACCATATCTCCAGGATACAGAGAGGTACTAATGTCACTATAGCGATCACTGGTAAGATCTCACCTAGAGTACAGCGTACAGTTCTATAGACCATATCTCCAGGGTACAGAGAGGTACTAATGTCACTATATAGATCACTGGTAAGATATCACCTAGAGTACAGTGTACAGTTCTACACACCACATCTCCAGGGTACAGAGAGGTACTAATGTCACTGTATAGATCACTGGTAAGATCTCACCTAGAGTACAGTGTACAGTTCTACACATCATATCTCCAGGGTACAGAGAGGTACTAATGTCACTATGTACATAACTGGTAAGATCTCACCTAGAGTACAGTGTACAGTTCTACACACCATATCTCCAGGGTACAGAGAGGTACTAATGTCACTGTATAGATCACTGCTAAGATCTCACCTAGAGTACAGTTTAAAGTTCTACAGACCATATCTCCAAGGTACAGAGAGGTACTAATGTCACTATATAGATCACTGGTAAGATATCACCTAGAGTACAGCGTTCAGTTCTTCAGACCATATCTCCAGGGTACAGAGACGTACTAATGTCACTATATAGATCACTGGTAAGATATCACCTAGAGTAAAATGTACAGTTCTACAGACCATATCTCCAGAGTACAGATAGATATTAATGTCACTATATAGATCACTGGTAAGATATCACCTAGAGTACAGTGTAGAGTTCTACAGACCATATCTCCAGGGTACAGAGAGGTACTAATGTCACTATATAGATCACTAGTAAGATATCACCTAGAGTACAGTGTACAGTTCTACAGACCATATCTCCAGGGTACAGAGAGGTACTAATGTCACTACAGAGATAACTGGTAAGATCTCACCTAGAGTACAGTGTACAGTTCTACACACCATATCTCCAGGGTACAGAGAGGTACTAAAGTCACTATATAGATCACTGGTAAGATATTACCTAGAGTACAGTGTACAGTTCTACACATCATATCTCCAGGGTACAGAGAGATACTAATGTCACTATATAGATCACTGGTAAGATCTCATCTAAAGTACAGTGTACAGTTCTACACACCATATCTCCAGGGTACAGAGAGGTACTAATGTCACTATATAGATCACTGGTAAGATTTCACCTAGAGTACAGTGTACAGTTCTACAGACCATATCTCCAGGGTACAGAGAGGTACTAATGTCACTATATAGATCACTGGTAAGAAATCACCTAGAGTACAGTGTACAGTTCTACAGACCATATTTCCAGGGTACAGAGAGGAACTAATGTCACTATATAGATCACTGGTAAGATATCACCTAGAGTACAGTGTACAGTTCTACAGACCATATCTCCAGGGTACAGAGAGGTACTAATGTCACTGAATAGATCACTGGTAAGATATCACCTAGAGTACAGTGTACAGTTCTACAGACCATATCTCCAGGGAACAGAGAGGTACTAATATCACTATATAGATCACTGGTAAGATATCACCTAGAGTTCAGTGTACAGTTCTACACACCATACCTCCAGGGTACAGAGAGGTACTAATGTCACTATATAGATCACTGGTAAGATCTCACCTAGAGTACAGTGTACAGTTCTACAGACCATATCTCCAGGGTACAGAGAGGTACTAATTTCACTATATAGATCACTGGTATGAAATCACCTAGAGTACAGTGTACAGTTCTACACACCATATCTCCAGGGTACAGAGAGGTACTAATGTCACTATATAGATCACTGGTAAGATCTCACCTAGAGTACAGTGTACAGTTCTACAGACCATATCTCCAGGGTACAGAGAGGTACTAATGTCACTATATAGATCACTGGTAAGATCTCACCTAGAGTACAGTGTACAGTTCTACAGACCATATCTCCAGGGTACAGAGAGGTACTAATGTCACTATATAGATCACTGGTAAGAAATCACCTAGAGTACAGTGTACAGTTCTACACACCATATCTCCAGGGTACAGAGAGGTACTAATGTCACTATATAGATCACTGGTAAGATCTCACCTAGAGTACAGTGTACAGTTCTACAGACCATACCTCCAGGGTACAGAGAGGTACTAATGTCACTATATAGATCACTGGTAAGATCTCACCTAGAGTACAGTGTACAGTTCTACAGACCATATCTCCAGGGTACAGAGAGGTACTAATTTCACTATATAGATCACTGGTAAGAAATCACCTAGAGTACAGTGTACAGTTCTACACACCATATCTCCAGGGTACAGAGAGGTACTAATGTCACTATATAGATCACTGGTAAGATCTCACCTAGAGTACAGTGTACAGTTCTACAGACCATATCTCCAGGGTACAGAGAGGTACTAATGTCACTATATAGATCACTGGTAAGATATCACCAAGAGTACAGTGTACGGTTCTACAGACCATATCTCCAGGGTACAGATAGGTACTAATGTTACTATATAGGTCACTGGTAAGATATCACCTAGAGTACAGTGTACAGTTCTACACACCATATCTCCAGGGTACAGAGAGGTACTAATGTCACTATATAGATCACTGGTAAGATCTCACATAGAGTACAGTGTACAGTTCTACACACCATATCTCCTGGGTACAGAGAGGTACTAATGTCACTATATAGATCACTGGTAAGATATCACCTAGAGTACAGGGTACAGTTCTATAGACCATATCTCCAGGGTACAGAGAGGTATTAATGTCACTATATAGATCACTGGTAAGATATCACCTAGAGTACAGTGTACAGTTCTACACACCACATCTCCAGGGTACAGAGAGGTACTAATGTCACTGTATAGATCACTGGTAAGATCTCACCTAGAGTACAGTGTACAGTTCTACACATCATATCTCCAGGGTACAGAGAGGTACTAATGTCACTATGTACATAACTGGTAAGATCTCACCTAGAGTACAGTGTACAGTTCTACACACCATATCTCCAGGGTACAGAGAGGTACTAATGTCACTGTATAGATCACTGCTAAGATCTCACCTAGAGTACAGTTTAAAGTTCTACAGACCATATCTCCAAGGTACAGAGAGGTACTAATGTCACTATATAGATCACTGGTAAGATATCACCTAGAGTACAGCGTTCAGTTCTTCAGACCATATCTCCAGGGTACAGAGACGTACTAATGTCACTATATAGATCACTGGTAAGATATCA
The DNA here is from genome assembly GCA_037306005.1 of Rhinophrynus dorsalis. Classification (NCBI taxonomy): domain Eukaryota; kingdom Metazoa; phylum Chordata; class Amphibia; order Anura; family Rhinophrynidae; genus Rhinophrynus; species Rhinophrynus dorsalis. The sequence goes on along the minus strand of JBBDGT010000236.1, from coordinate 9,645 downwards.
CCTAGAGTAAAATGTACAGTTCTACAGACCATATCTCCAGAGTACAGATAGATATTAATGTCACTATATAGATCACTGGTAAGATATCACCTAGAGTACAGTGTAGAGTTCTACAGACCATATCTCCAGGGTACAGAGAGGTACTAATGTCACTATATAGATCACTAGTAAGATATCACCTAGAGTACAGTATACAGTTCTACAGACCATATCTCCAGGGTACAGAGAGGTACTAATGTCACTACAGAGATAACTGGTAAGATCTCACCTAGAGTACATTGTACAGTTCTACACATCATATCTCCAGGGTACAGAGAGGTACTAAAGTCACTATATAGATCACTGGTAAGATATTACCTAGAGTACAGTGTACAGTTCTACACATCATATCTCCAGGGTACAGAGAGATACTAATGTCACTATATAGATCACTGGTAAGATCTCATCTAAAGTACAGTGTACAGTTCTACAGACCATATCTCCAGGGTACAGAGAGGTACTAATGTCACTATATAGATCACTGGTAAGATCTCACCTAGAGTACAGTATACAGTTCTACACACCATATCTCCAGGGTACAGAGAGGTACTAATGTCACTATATAGATCACTGGTAAGATATCACCTAGAGTACAGTGTACAGTTCTACAGACCATATCTCCAGGGTACAGAGAGGTACTAATGTCACTATATAGATCACTGGTAAGATATCACCTAGAGTACAGTGTACAGTTCTACACACCATATCTCCAGGGTACAGATAGGTACTATTGTCACTATATAGATCACTGGTAAGATCTCACCTAGAGTACAGTGTACAGTTCTACAGACCATATCTCCAGGGTACAGAGAGGTACTAATGTCACTATATAGATCACTGGTAAGATATCACCTAGAGTACAGTGTACAGTTATATACACCATATCTCCAGGGTACAGAGAGGTACTAATGTCACTATATAGATCACTGGTAAGATATCACCTAGAGTACAGTGTACAGTTCTACAGACCATATCTCCAGGGTACAGAGAGGTACTAATGTCACGATATAGATCACTGGTAATATCTCACCCAGAGTACAGTGTACAGTTCTACAGACCATATCTCCAGGGTACAGAGAGGTACTAATGTCACTATATAGATCACTGGTAAGATCTCTCCTAGAATAAAGTGTACAGTTCTACACACCATATCTCCAGGATACAGAGAGGTACTGATGTCACTATATAGATCACTGGTAAGATCTCACCTAGAGTACAGTGTACAGTTCTACACACCATATCTCCAGGGTACAGAGAGGTACTGATGTCACTATATAGATCACTGGTAAGATATCACCTAGAGTACAGTGTACAGTTCTACACACCATATCTCCAGGGTATAGAGAGGTACTAATGTCATTATATAGATCACTGGTAAGATCTCACCTAGAGTACAGTGTACAGTTCTACACACCATATCTCCAGGGTACAGAGAGGTACTAATGTCACTATATAGACCACTGGTAAGATATCACCTAGAGTACAGTGTACAGTTCTACACACCATATCTCCAGGGTACAGAGAGGTACTAATGTCACTATATAGATCACTGGTAAGATCTCACCTAGAGTACAGTGCAAAGTTCTACACACCATATCTCCAGGGTACAGAGAGGTACTAATGTCACTATATAGATCACTGGTAAGATATCACCTAGAGTACAGTATACAGTTCTACACACCATATCTCCAGGGTACAGAGAGGTACTAATGTCACTATATAGATCACTGGTAAGATATCACCTAGAGTACAGTGTACAGTTCTACACACCATATCTCCAGGGTACAGATAGGTACTATTGTCACTATATAGATCACTGGTAAGATCTCACCTAGAGTACAGTGTACAGTTCTACAGACCATATCTCCAGGGTACAGAGAGGTACTAATGTCACTATATAGATCACTGGTAAGATATCACCTAGAGTACAGTGTACAGTTATATACACCATATCTCCAGGGTACAGAGAGGTACTAATGTCACTATATAGATCACTGGTAAGATATCACCTAGAGTACAGTGTACAGTTCTACAGACCATATCTCCAGGGTACAGAGAGGTACTAATGTCACGATATAGATCACTGGTAATATCTCACCCAGAGTACAGTGTACAGTTCTACAGACCATATCTCCAGGGTACAGAGAGGTACTAATGTCACTATATAGATCACTGGTAAGATCTCTCCTAGAGTAAAGTGTACAGTTCTACACACCATATCTCCAGGATACAGAGAGGTACTGATGTCACTATATAGATCACTGGTAAGATCTCACCTAGAGTACAGTGTACAGTTCTACACACCATATCTCCAGGGTACAGAGAGGTACTGATGTCACTATATAGATCACTGGTAAGATATCACCTAGAGTACAGTGTACAGTTCTACACACCATATCTCCAGGGTATAGAGAGGTACTAATGTCACTATATAGATCACTGGTAAGATCTCACCTAGAGTACAGTGTACAGTTCTACACACCATATCTCCAGGGTACAGAGAGGTACTAATGTCACTATATAGACCACTGGTAAGATATCACCTAGAGTACAGTGTACAGTTCTACACACCATATCTCCAGGGTACAGAGAGGTACTAATGTCACTATATAGATCACTGGTAAGATCTCACCTAGAGTACAGTGTACAGTTCTACACACCATATCTCCAGGGTACAGAGAGGTACTAATGTCACTATATAGATCACTGGTAAGATATCACCTAGAGTACAGTATACAGTTCTACACACCATATCTCCAGGGTACAGAGAGGTACTAATGTCACTATATAGATCACTGGTAAGATCTCACCTAGAGTACAGTGTACAGTTCTACACACCATATCTCCAGGGTACAGAGAGGTACTAATGTCACTATATAGATCACTGGTAAGATCTCACCTAGAGTACAGTGTACAGTTCTACACACCATATCTCCAGGGTACAGAGAGGTACTAATGTCATTATATAGATCACTGGTAAGATATCACCTAGAGTACAGTATACAGTTCTACACACCATATCTCCAGGTTACAGAGAGGTACTAATGTCACTATATAGATCACTGGTAAGATCTCACCTAGAGTACAGTGTACAGTTCTACAGACCATATCTCCAGGGTACAGAGAGGTACTAATGTCACTATATAGATCACTGGTAAGATCTCACCTAGAGTACAGTGTACAGTTCTAAACACCATATCTCCAGGGTACAGAGAGGTACTAATGTCACTGTATAGATCACTGGTAAGATCTCACCTAGAGTACAGTGTACAGTTCTACACACCATATCTCCAGGGTACAGAGAGGTACTAATGTCACTATATAGATCAATGGTAAGATATCTCCTAGAGTACAGTATACAGTTCTACACACCATATCTCCAGGGTACAGAGAGGTACTAATGTCACTGTATAGATCACTGGTAAGATCTCACCTAGAGTACAGTGTACAGTTCTACACACCATATCTCCAGGGTACAGAGAGGTACTAATGTCACTATATAGATCACTGGTAAGATATCTCCTAGAGTACAGTATACAGTTCTACACACCATATCTCCAGGTTACAGAGAGGTACTAATGTCACTATATGGATTACTGGTAAGATCTCACCTAGAGTACAGTGTACAGTTCTACACACCATATCTCCAGGGTACAGAGAGGTACTAATGTCACTATATAGATCACTGGTAAGATATCTCCTAGAGTACAGAATACAGTTCTACACACCATATCTCCAGGGTACAGAGAGGTACTAATGTCACTGTATAGATCACTGGTAAGATCTCACCTAGAGTACAGTGTACAGTTCTACACACCATATCTCCAGGGTACAGAGAGGTACTAATGTCACTATATAGATCACTGGTAAGATATCTCCTAGAGTACAGTATACAGTTCTACACACCATATCTCCAGGTTACAGAGAGGTACTAATGTCACTATATGGATTACTGGTAAGATCTCACCTAGAGTACAGTGTACAGTTCTACACACCATATCTCCAGGGTACAGAGAGGTACTAATGTCACTATATAGATCACTGGTAAGATATCACCTAGAGTACAGTGTACAGTTCTACACACCATATCTCCAGGGTACAGAGAGGTGATAATGTCACTATATAGATCACTGGTAAGATCTCACCTAGAGGACAGTGTACAGTTCTACACACAATATCTCCAGGGTACAGAGAGGTACTAATGTCACTATATAGATCACTGGTAAGATATCACCTAGAGTACAGTGTACAGTTCTACACACCATATCTCCAGGTTACAGAGAGGTACTAATGTCACTATATAGATCACTGGTAAGATCTCACCTACAGTACAGTGTACTGTTCTACAGACCATATCTCCAGGTTACAGAGAGGTACTAATGTCACTATATAGATCACTGGTAAGATATCACCTAGAGTACAGTGTACAGTTCTACACACCATATCTCCAGGGTACAGAGAGGTACTAATGTCACTATATAGATCACTGGTAAGATCTCACCTAGAGTACAGTGTACAGTTCTACACACCATATCTCCAGGGTACAGAGAGGTACTAATGTCACTATATAGATCATTGGTAAGATCTCACCTAGAGTACAGTGTACAGTTCTACACACCATATCTCCAGGGTACAGAGAGGTACTAATGTCACTATATAGATCACTGGTAAGATCTCACCTAGAGTACAGTGTACAGTTCTACACACCATATCTCCAGGGTACAGAGAGGTACTGATGTCACTATATAGATCACTGGTAAGATATCACCTAGAGTACAGTGTACAGTTCTACACACCATATCTCCAGGGTATAGAGAGGTACTAATGTCACTATATAGATCACTGGTAAGATCTCACCTAGAGTACAGTGTACAGTTCTACACACCATATCTCCAGGGTACAGAGAGGTACTAATGTCACTATATAGACCACTGGTAAGATATCACCTAGAGTACAGTGTACAGTTCTACACACCATATCTCCAGGGTACAGAGAGGTACTAATGTCACTATATAGATCACTGGTAAGATCTCACCTAGAGTACAGTGTACAGTTCTACACACCATATCTCCAGGGTACAGAGAGGTACTAATGTCACTATATAGATCACTGGTAAGATATCACCTAGAGTACAGTATACAGTTCTACACACCATATCTCCAGGGTACAGAGAGGTACTAATGTCACTATATAGATCACTGGTAAGATCTCACCTAGAGTACAGTGTACAGTTCTACACACCATATCTCCAGGGTACAGAGAGGTACTAATGTCACTATATAGATCACTGGTAAGATCTCACCTAGAGTACAGTGTACAGTTCTACACACCATATCTCCAGGGTACAGAGAGGTACTAATGTCACTATATAGATCACTGGTAAGATATCACCTAGAGTACAGTATACAGTTCTACACACCATATCTCCAGGTTACAGAGAGGTACTAATGTCACTATATAGATCACTGGTAAGATCTCACTTAGAGTACAGTGTACAGTTCTACAGACCATATCTCCAGGGTACAGAGAGGTACTAATGTCACTATATAGATCACTGGTAAGATCTCACCTAGAGTACAGTGTACAGTTCTACACACCATATCTCCAGGGTACAGAGAGGTACTAATGTCACTGTATAGATCACTGGTAAGATCTCACCTAGAGTACAGTGTACAGTTCTACACACCATATATCCAGGGTACAGAGATGTACTAATGTCACTATATAGATCACTGGTAAGATCTCACCTAGAGTACAGTGTACAGTTCTACACACCATATCTCCAGGGTACAGAGAGGTACTAATGTCACTATATAGATCACTGGTAAGATATCTCCTAGAGTACAGTATACAGTTCTACACACCATATCTCCAGGGTACAGAGAGGTACTAATGTCACTGTATAGATCACTGGTAAGATCTCACCTAGAGTACAGTGTACAGTTCTACACACCATATCTCCAGGGTACAGAGAGGTACTAATGTCACTATATAGATCACTGGTAAGATATCTCCTAGAGTACAGTATACAGTTCTACACACCATATCTCCAGGTTACAGAGAGGTACTAATGTCACTATATAGATCACTGGTAAGATATCACCTAGAGTACAGTGTACAGTTCTACACACCATATCTCCAGGGTACAGAGAGGTGATAATGTCACTATATAGATCACTGGTAAGATCTCACCTAGAGTACAGTGTACAGTTCTACACACAATATCTCCAGGGTACAGAGAGGTACTAATGTCACTATATAGATCACTGGTAAGATATCACCTAGAGTACAGTGTACAGTTCTACACACCATATCTCCAGGTTACAGAGAGGTACTAATGTCACTATATAGATCACTGGTAAGATCTCACCTACAGTACAGTGTACTGTTCTACAGACCATATCTCCAGGTTACAGAGAGGTACTAATGTCACTATATAGATCACTGGTAAGATATCACCTAGAGTACAGTGTACAGTTCTACACACCATATCTCCAGGGTACAGAGAGGTACTAATGTCACTATATAGATCACTGGTAAGATCTCACCTAGAGTACAGTGTACAGTTCTACACACCATATCTCCAGGGTACAGAGAGGTACTAATGTCACTATATAGATCATTGGTAAGATCTCACCTAGAGTACAGTGTACAGTTCTACACACCATATCTCCAGGGTACAGAGAGGTACTAATGTCACTATATAGATCACTGGTAAGATCTCACCTAGAGTACAGTGTACAGTTCTACACACCATATCTCCAGGGTACAGAGAGGTACTAATGTCACTATATAGATCACTGGTAAGATATCACCTAGAGTACAGTATACAGTTCTACACACCATATCTCCAGGTTACAGAGAGGTACTAATGTCACTATATAGATCACTGGTAAGATCTCACCTAGAGTACAGTGTACAGATCTACAGACCATATCTCCAGGGTACAGAGAGGTACTAATGTCACTATATAGATCACTGGTAAGATATCACCTAGAGTACAGTGTACAGTTCTACACACCATATCTCCAGGGTACAGAGAGGTGATAATGTCACTATATAGATCACTGGTAAGATCTCACCTAGAGTACAGTGTACAGTTCTACACACCATATCTCCAGGGTACAGAGAGGTACTAATGTCACTATATAGATCACTGGTAAGATATCACCTAGAGTACAGTGTACAGTTCTACACACCATATCTCCAGGTTACAGAGAGGTACTAATGTCACTATATAGACCACTGGTAAGATATCACCTAGAGTACAGTGTACAGTTCTACACACCATATCTCCAGGGTACAGAGAGGTACTAATGTCACTATATAGATCACTGGTAAGATCTCACCTAGAGTACAGTGTACAGTTCTACACACCATATCTCCAGGGTACAGAGAGGTACTAATGTCACTATATAGATCACTGGTAAGATCTCACCTAGAGTACAGTGTACAGTTCTACACACCATATCTCCAGGGTAGAGAGAGGTACTAATGTCACTGTATAGATCACTGGTAAGATCTCACCTAGAGTACAGTGTACAGTTCTACACACCATATATCCAGGGTACAGAGATGTACTAATGTCACTATATAGATCACTGGTAAGATCTCACCTAGAGTACAGTGTACAGTTCTACACACCATATCTCCAGGGTACAGAGAGGTACTAATGTCACTATATAGATCACTGGTAAGATATCTCCTAGAGTACAGTATACAGTTCTACACACCATATCTCCAGGGTACAGAGAGGTACTAATGTCACTGTATAGATCACTGGTAAGATCTCACCTAGAGTACAGTGTACAGTTCTACACACCATATCTCCAGGGTACAGAGAGGTACTAATGTCACTATATAGATCACTGGTAAGATATCTCCTAGAGTACAGTATACAGTTCTACACACCATATCTCCAGGTTACAGAGAGGTACTAATGTCACTATATGGATCACTGGTAAGATCTCACCTAGAGTACAGTGTACAGTTCTACACACCATATCTCCAGGGTACAGAGAGGTACTAATGTCACTATATAGATCACTGGTAAGATATCACATAGAGTATAGTGTACAGTTCTACACACCATATCTCCAGGGTACAGAGAGGTGATAATGTCACTATATAGATCACTGGTAAGATCTCACCTAGAGTACAGTGTACAGTTCTACACACAATATCTCCAGGGTACAGAGAGGTACTAATGTCACTATATAGATCACTGGTAAGATATCACCTACAGTACAGTGTACAGTTCTACACACCATATCTCCAGGTTACAGAGAGGTACTAATGTCACTATATAGATCACTGGTAAGATCTCACCTACAGTACAGTGTACTGTTCTACAGACCATATCTCCAGGTTACAGAGAGGTACTAATGTCACTATATAGATCACTGGTAAGATATCACCTAGAGTACAGTGTACAGTTCTACACACCATATCTCCAGGGTACAGAGAGGTACTAATGTCACTATATAGATTACTGGTAAGATCTCACCTAGAGTACAGTGTACAGTTCTACACACCATATCTCCAGGGTACAGAGAGGTACTAATGTCACTATATAGATCACTGGTAAGATCTCACCTAGAGTACAGTGTACAGTTCTACACACCATATCTCCAGGGTACAGAGAGGTACTAATGTCACTATATAGATCACTGGTAAGATCTCACCTAGAGTACAGTGTACAGTTCTACACACCATATCTCCAGGGTACAGAGAGGTACTAATGTCACTATATAGATCACTGGTAAGATATCACCTAGAGTACAGTATACAGTTCTACACACCATATCTCCAGGTTACAGAGAGGTACTAATGTCACTATATAGATCACTGGTAAGATCTCACCTAGAGTACAGTGTACAGTTCTACAGACCATATCTCCAGGGTACAGAGAGGTACTAATGTCACTATATAGATCACTGGTAAGATCTCACCTAGAGTACAGTGTACAGTTCTACACACCATATCTCCAGGGTACAGAGAGGTGATAATGTCACTATATAGATCACTGGTAAGATCTCACCTAGAGTACAGTGTACAGTTCTACACACCATATCTCCAGGGTACAGAGAGGTACTAATGTCACTATATAGATCACTGGTAAGATATCACCTAGAGTACAGTGTACAGTTCTACACACCATATCTCCAGGTTACAGAGAGGTACTAATGTCACTATATAGACCACTGGTAAGATATCACCTAGAGTACAGTGTACAGTTCTACACACCATATCTCCAGGGTACAGAGAGGTACTAATGTCACTATATAGATCACTGGTAAGATCTCACCTAGAGTACAGTGTACAGTTCTACACACCATATCTCCAGGGTACAGAGAGGTACTAATGTCACTATATAGATCACTGGTAAGATCTCACCTAGAGTACAGTATACAGTTCTACACACCATATCTCCAGGGTACAGAGAGGTACTAATGTCACTATATAGATCACTGGTAAGATCTCACCTAGAGTACAGTGTACAGTTCTACACACCATATCTCCAGGGTACAGAGAGGTACTAATGTCACTATATAGATCACTGGTAAGATCTCACCTAGAGTACAGTGTACAGTTCTACACACCATA
>JBBDGT010000398.1:0-62940 GCA_037306005.1 Rhinophrynus dorsalis | reverse complement strand
TACACTGCACTAGTGTACAAGGTTGGATACAGGAGCACACGGCAGAAGTAACACTGCACTAGTGTACCAAGGTTGGATACAGGAGCACACAGAGTAACACTGCACTAGTGTACAAGGTTCGGATACAGGAGCACACAGACTAACACTGCACTAGTGTACAAGGTTGGATACAGGAGCACACAGACTAACACTGCACTAGTGTACAAGGTTGGATACAGGAGCACACAGACTAACACTGCACTAGTGTACAAGGTTGGATACAGGAGCACACAGACTAACACTGCACTAGTGTACAAGGTTGGATACAGGAGCACACAGACTAACACTGCACTAGTGTACAAGGTTGGATACAGGAGTACACAGACTAACACTGCACTAGTGTACAAGGTTGGATACAGGAGCACACAGACTAACACTGCACTAGTGTACAAGGTTGGATACAGGAGCACACAGACTAACACTGCACTAGTGTACAAGGTTGGATACAGGAGCACACAGACTAACACTGCACTAGTGTACAAGGTTGGATACAGGAGTACACAGACTAACACTGCACTAAGTGTACAAGGTTGGATACAGGAGCACACAGACTAACACTGCACTAATGTACAAGGTTGGATACAGGAGTACACAGACTATCACTGCACTAGTGTACAAGGTTGGATACAGGAGTACACAGACTAACACTGCACTAGTGTACAAGGTTGGATACAGGAGTACACAGACTAACACTGCACTAATGTACAAGGTTGGATACAGGAGCACACAGACTAACACTGCACTAATGTACAAGTTGGATACAGGAGTACACAGACTATCACTGCACTAGTGTACAAGGTTGGATACAGGAGTACACAGACTAACACTGCACTAGTGTACAAGGTTGGATACAGGAGCACACAGACTAACACTGCACTAGTGTACAAGGTTGGATACAGGAGCACACAGACTAACATTGCACTAGTGTACAAGGTTGGATACAGGAGCACACAGACTAACACTGCACTAGTGTACAAGGTTGGATACAGGAGCACACAGACTAACACTGCACTAGTGTACAAGGTTGGATACAGGAGCACACAGACTAACACTGCACTAGTGTACAAGGTTGGATACAGGAGCACACAGACTAACACTGCACTAGTGTACAAAGGTTGGATACAGGAGCACACAGACTAACACTGCACTAGTGTACAAGGTTGGATACAGGAGCACACAGACTAACACTGCACTAGTGTACAAGGTTGGATACAGGAGCACACAGACTAACACTACACTAGTGTACAAGGTTGGATAGAGGAGCACACAGACTAACACTGCACTAGTGTACAAGGTTGGATACAGGAGCACACAGACTAACACTGCACTAATATACAAGGTTGGATACAGGAGCACACAGACTAACACTGCACTAGTGTACAAGGTTGGATACAGGAGCACACAGACTAACACTGCACTAATATACAAGGTTGGATACAGGAGCACACAGACTAACACTGCACTAATGTACAAGGTTGGATACAGGTGCACACAGACTAACACTGCACTAGTGTACAAGGTTGGATACAGGAGCACACAGACTAACACTGCACTAGTGTACAAGGTTGTATACAGGAGCACACAGACTAACACTACACTAGTGTACAAGGTTGGATACAGGAGCACACAGACTAACACTGCACTACTGTACAAGGTTGGATACAGGAGTACACAGACTAACACTGCACTACTGTACAAGGTTGGATACAGGAGTACACAGACTAACACTGCACTAGTGTACAAGGTTGGATACAGGAGCACACAAACTAACACTGCACTAATGTACAAGGTTGGATACAGGAGCACACAGACTAACACTGCACTAATGTACAAGGTTGGATACAGGAGCACACAGACTAACACTGCACTAGTGTACAAGGTTGGATACAGGAGCACACAGACTAACAGTGCACTAATGTACAAGGTTGGATACAGGAGCACACAGACTAACACTACACTAGTGTACAAGGTTGGATACAGGAGCACACAGACTAACACTGCACTAGTGTACAAGGTTGGATACAGGAGCACACAGACTAACACTGCACTAGTGTACAAGGTTGGATACAGGAGCACACAGACTAACACTGCACTACTGTACAAGGTTGGATACAGGAGCACACAGACTAACACTGCACTAGTGTACAAGGTTGGATGCAGAAGCACACAAACTAATACTGCACTAGTGTACAAGGTTGGGTGCAGGGGCACACAGACTAACATTGCACTAGTATACAAGGTTGGATACAGGAACACACAGACTAACATTGCACTAGTGTACAAGGTTGGATACAGGAGCACACAGACTAACACTGCACTAATGTACAAGGTTGGATACAGGAGCACACAGACTAACACTGCACTAGTGTACAAGGTTGGGTGCAGGGGCACACAGACTAACATTGCACTAGTGTACAAGGTTGGATACAGGAGCACACAGACTGACACTGCACTAGTGTACAAGGTTGGATACAGGAGCACACAGACTGACACTGCACTAGTGTACAAGGTTGGATACAGGAGCACACAGACTAACACTGCACTAGTGTACAAGGTTGGATACAGGAGCACACAGACTAACACTGCACTAGTGTACAAGGTTGGATACAGGAGCACACAGACTAACACTGCACTAGTGTACAAGGTTGGATACAGGAGTACACAGACTAACACTGCACTAGTGTACAAGGTTGGATACAGGAGCACACAGACTAACACTGCACTAGTGTACAAGGTTGGATATAGGGCACACAGACTAACACTGCACTAGTATACAAGGTTGGATACAGGAGTACACAGACTAACACTGCCCTAGTGTACAAGGTTGGATACAGGAGCACACGGACTAACACTGCACTAGTGTACAAGGTTGGATACAGGAGCACACAGACTAACACTGCACTAGTGTACAAGGTTGGATACAGGAGCACACAGACTAACACTGCACTAGTGTACAAGGTTGGATACAGGAGCACACAGACTAACACTGCACTAGTGTACAAGGTTGGATACAGGATCACACAGACTAACACGGCACTAGTGTACAAGGTTGGATACAGGAGGACACAGACTAACACTGCACTAGTGTACAAGGTTGGATACAGGAGCGCACAGACTAACACTGCACTAGTGTACAAGGTTGGATACAGGAGCACCAGACTAACACTGCACTAGTGTACAAGTTTAGATACAGGAGCACACAGACTAACACTGCACTAGTGTACAAGGTTGGATACAGGAGCACACAGACTAACACTGCACTAGTGTACAAGGTTGGATACAGGAGCACACAGACTAACACTGCACTAGTGTACAAGGTTGGATACAGGAGCACACAGACTAACACTGCACTAGTGTACAAGGTTGGATACAGGAGCACACAGACTAACACTGCACTAGTGTACAAGGTTGGATACAGGAGCACACAGACTAACACTGCACTAGTGTACAAGGTTGGATACAGGAGCACACAGACTAACACTGCACTAGTGTACAAGGTTGGATGCAGGAGCACACAGACTAACACTACACTAGTGTACAAGGTTGGATGCAGGAGCACACAGACTAACACTGCACTAATGTACAAGGTTGGATACAGGAGCACACAGACTAACACTGCACTAGTGTACAAGGTTGGATACAGGAGCACACAGAGTAACACTGCACTAGTGTACAAGGTTGGATACAGGAGCACACAGACTAACACTGCACTAGTGTACAAGGTTGGATACAGGAGCACACAGACTAACACTGCACTAATGTACAAGGTTGGATACAGGAGCACACAGACTAACACTGCACTAGTGTACAAGGTTGGATACAGGAGCACACAGAGTAACACTGCACTAGTGTACAAGGTTGGATACAGGAGCACACAGACTAACACTGCACTAGTGTACAAGGTTGGATACAGGAGCACACAGACTAACACTGCACTAGTGTACAAGGTTGGATACAGGAGTACACAGACTAACACTGCACTAGTGTACAAGGTTGGATACAGGAGCACACAGACTAACACTGCACTAGTGTACAAGGTTGGATACAGGAGCACACAGACTAACACTGCACTAGTGTACAAGGTTGGATACAGGAGCACACAGACTAACACTGCACTAATGTACAAGGTTGGATACAGGAGTACACAGACTAACACTGCACTAATGTACAAGGTTGGATACAGGAGCACACAGACTAACACTGCACTAATGTACAAGGTTGGATACAGGAGTACACAGACTATCACTGCACTAGTGTACAAGGTTGGATACAGGAGTACACAGACTAACACTGCACTAGTGTACAAGGTTGGATACAGGAGTACACAGACTAACACTGCACTAATGTACAAGGTTGGATACAGGAGCACACAGACTAACACTGCACTAATGTACAAGGTTGGATACAGGAGTACACAGACTATCACTGCACTAGTGTACAAGGTTGGATACAGGAGTACACAGACTAACACTGCACTAGTGTACAAGGTTGGATACAGGAGCACACAGACTAACACTGCACTAGTGTACAAGGTTGGATACAGGAGCACACAGACTAACATTGCACTAGTGTACAAGGTTGGATACAGGAGCACACAGACTAACACTGCACTAGTGTACAAGGTTGGATACAGGAGCACACAGACTAACACTGCACTAGTGTACAAGGTTGGATACAGGAGCACACAGACTAACACTGCACTAATGTACAAGGTTGGATACAGGAGCACACAGACTAACACTGCACTAGTGTACAAGGTTGGATACAGGAGCACACAGACTAACACTGCACTAGTGTACAAGGTTGGATACAGGAGCACACAGACTAACACTGCACTAGTGTACAAGGTTGGATACAGGAGCACACAGACTAACACTACACTAGTGTACAAGGTTGGATAGAGGAGCACACAGACTAACACTGCACTAGTGTACAAGGTTGGATACAGGAGCACACAGACTAACACTGCACTAATATACAAGGTTGGATACAGGAGCACACAGACTAACACTGCACTAGTGTACAAGGTTGGATACAGGAGCACACAGACTAACACTGCACTAATATACAAGGTTGGATACAGGAGCACACAGACTAACACTGCACTAATGTACAAGGTTGGATACAGGTGCACACAGACTAACACTGCACTAGTGTACAAGGTTGGATACAGGAGCACACAGACTAACACTGCACTAGTGTACAAGGTTGTATACAGGAGCACACAGACTAACACTACACTAGTGTACAAGGTTGGATACAGGAGCACACAGACTAACACTGCACTACTGTACAAGGTTGGATACAGGAGTACACAGACTAACACTGCACTACTGTACAAGGTTGGATACAGGAGTACACAGACTAACACTGCACTAGTGTACAAGGTTGGATACAGGAGCACACAAACTAACACTGCACTAATGTACAAGGTTGGATACAGGAGCACACAGACTAACACTGCACTAATGTACAAGGTTGGATACAGGAGCACACAGACTAACACTGCACTAGTGTACAAGGTTGGATACAGGAGCACACAGACTAACAGTGCACTAATGTACAAGGTTGGATACAGGAGCACACAGACTAACACTACACTAGTGTACAAGGTTGGATACAGGAGCACACAGACTAACACTGCACTAGTGTACAAGGTTGGATACAGGAGCACACAGACTAACACTGCACTAGTGTACAAGGTTGGATACAGGAGCACACAGACTAACACTGCACTACTGTACAAGGTTGGATACAGGAGCACACAGACTAACACTGCACTTGTGTACAAGGTTGGATACAGGAGTACACAGACTAACACTGCACTAGTGTACAAGGTTGGATGAAGGAGCACACAGACTAAAACTGCACTAATGTACAAGGTTGGATACAGGAGCACACAGACTAACACTGCACTAGTGTACAAGGTTGGATACAGGAGTACACAGACTAACACTGCACAAGTGTACAAGGTTGGATGCAGGAGCACACAGACTAACACTGCACTAGTGTACAAGGTTGGATACAGGAGCACACAGACTAACACTGCACTAGTGTACAAGGTTGGATATAGGAACACACAGACTAACACTGCACTAGTGTACAAGGTTGGATACAGGAGCACACAGACTAACACTGCTCTAGTGTACAAGGTTGGATACAGGAGCACACAGACTAACACTACACTACTGTACAAGGTTGGACACAGGAGCACACAAACTAACACTGCACTAGTGTACAAGGTTGGATACAGGAGCACACAAACTAACACTGCGCTAGTGTACAAGGTTGGATACAGGAACACACAGACTAACACTGCACTAGTGTACAAGGTTGGATACAGGAGCACACAGACTAACACTGCACTAGTGTACAAGGTTGGATACAGGAGCACACAGACTAACACTACACTAGTGTACAAGGTTGGATACAGGAGCACACAGACTAACACTGCACTACTGTACAAGGTTGGATACAGGAGCACACAGACTAACACTGCACTACTGTACAAGGTTGGATACAGGAGCACACAGACTAACACTGCACTAATGTACAAGGTTGGATACAGGAGCACACAGACTAACACTGCACTAGTGTACAAGGTTGGATACAGGATCACACAGACTAACACTGCACTAATGTACAAGGTTGGATACAGGAGCACACAGACTAACACTGCACTAGTGTACAAGGTTGTATACAGGAGCACACAGACTAACACTGCACTAGTGTACAAGGTTGTATACAGGAGCACACAGACTAACACTGCACTAGTGTACAAGGATGGATACAGGAGCACACAGACTAACACTGCACTAATGTACAAGGTTGGATACAGGAGCACACAGACTAACACTGCACTAGTGTACAAGGTTGGATGTAGGAGCACACAGACTAACACTGCACTAGTGTACAAGGTTGGATACAGGAGCACACAGGCTAACAATGCACTAGTGTACAAGGTTGTATACAGGAGCACACAGACTAACACTGCACTAATGTACAAGGTTGGATACAGGAGCACACAGACTAACACTGCACTAGTGTACAAGGTTGGATACAGGAGCACACAGACTAACACTGCACTAGTGTACAAGGTTGGATACAGGAGCACACAGACTAACACTGCACTAGTGTACAAGGTTGGATACAGGTGCACACAGACTAACACTGCACTACTGTACAAGGTTGGATACAGGAGTACACAGACTAACACTGCACTAGTGTACAAGGTTGGATACAGGAGTACACAGACTAACACTACACTAGTGTACAAGGTTGGATACAGGAGCACACAGACTAACACTGCACTACTGTACAAGGTTGGATACAGGAGCACACAGACTAACACTGCACTAATGTACAAGGTTGGATGCAGGAGCACACAGACTAACACTGCACTAGTGTACAAGGTTGGATACAGGAGCACACAGACTAACACTGCACTTGTGTACAAGGTTGGATACAGGATCACACAGACTAACACTGCACTAATGTACAAGGTTGGATACAGGAGCACACAGACTAACACTGCACTAGTGTACAAGATTGGATGCAGGAGCACACAGACTAACACTGCACTAGTGTACAAGGTTGGATACAGGGGCACACAGACTAACACTGCACTAATGTACAAGGTTGGATACAGGAGCACACAGACTAACACTGCACTAGTGTACAAGGTTGGATACAGGAGAACACAGACTAACACTGCACTAGTGTATAAGGTTGGATACAGGAGCACACAGACTAACACTGCACTAGTGTATAAGGTTGGATACAGGAGAACACAGACTAACACTGCACTAATGTATAAGGTTGGATACAGGAGCACACAGACTAACACTGCACTAGTGTATAAGGTTGGATACAGGGGCACACAGACTAACACTGCACTAGTGTACAAGGTTGGATACAGGAGCACACAGACTAACACTGCACTAGTGTACAAGGTTGGATGCAGGAGCACACAGACTAACACTACACTAGTGTACAAGGTTGGATGCAGGAGCACACAGACTAACACTGCACTAGTGTACAAGGTTGGATACAGGAGCACACAGACTGACACTGCACTAGTGTACAAGGTTGGATACAGGAGCACACAGACTAACACTGCACTAGTGTAGAAGGTTGGATACAGGAGTACACAGACTAACACTGCACTAGTGTACAAGGATGGATATAGGAGCACACAGACTAACACTGCACTAATGTACAAGGTTGGATACAGGAGCACACAGACTAACACTGCACTAATGTACAAGGTTGGATGCAGGAGCACACAGACTAACACTGCACTAGTGTACAAGGTTGGATGCAGGAGCACACAGACTAACACTGCACTAGTGTATAAGGTTGGATACAGGAGCACACAGACTAACACTGCACTAGTGTACAAGGTTGGATACAGGAGCACACAGACTAACACTGCACTAATGTACAAGGTTGGATACAGGAGCACACAGACTAACACTGCACTAGTGTACAAGGTTGGATACAGGAGCACACAGACTAACACTGCGCTAGTGTACAAGGTTGGATATAGGGCACACAGACTAACACTGCACTAGTGTACAAGGTTGGATATAGGGCACATAGACTAACACTGCACTAATGTACAAGATTGGATACAGGAGCACACAGACTAACACTGCACTAGTGTACAAGGTTGTATACAGGAGCACACAGACTAACACTGCACTAGTGTACAAGGTTGGATACAGGAGCACACAGACTAACACTGCACTAGTGTACAAGGTTGGATACAGGAGCACACAGACTAACACTGCACTAATGTACAAGGTTGGATGCAGGAGCACACAGACTAACACTGCACTAATGTACAAGGTTGGATGCAGGAGCACACAGACTAACACTGCACTAATGTACAAGGTTGGACACAGGGGCACACAGACTAACACTGTTCTAGTGTACAAGGTTGGATACAGGAGCACACAGACTAACACTGCACTAGTGTACAAGGTTGGATACAGGAGCACACAGACTAACACTGCACTAATGTACAAGGTTGGATACAGGAGCACACAGACTAACACTACACTAGTGTACAAGGTTGGATACAGGAGCACACAGACTAACACTGCACTACTGTACAAGGTTGGATGCAGGAGCACACAGACTAACACTGCACTAGTGTACAAGGTTGGATACAGGAGCACACAGACTAACACTGCACTAATGTACAAGGTTGGATACAGGAGCACACAGACTAACACTGCACTACTGTACAAGGTTGGATGCAGGAGCACACAGACTAACACTGCACTAGTGTACAAGGTTGGACACAGGGGCACACAGACTAACACTGCACTAGTGTACAAGGTTGGATACAGGAGCACACAGACTAACACTGCACTAATGTACAAGGTTGGATACAGGAGCACACAGACTAACACTGCACTAGTGTACAAGGATGGATACTGGGGCACACAGACTAACACTGCATTAGTGTACAAGGTTGGATACAGGAGCACACAGACTAACACTGCACTAGTGTACAAGGTTGGATACAGGAGCACACAGACTAACACTGCACTAATGTACAAGGTTGTATACAGGAGCACACAGACTAACACTGCACTAGTGAACAAGGTTGGATACAGGAGCACACAGACTAACACTGCACTAATGTACAAGGTTGGATACAGCAGCACACAGACTAACACTGCACTAGTGTAAAAGGTTGGATACAGGGGAACACAGACTAACACTGCATTAGTGTACAAAGTTGGATACAGGAGCACACAGACTAACACTGCACTAGTGTACAAGGTTGGATACAGGAGCACACAGACTAACACTGCACTAATGTACAAGGTTGTATACAGGAGCACACAGACTAACACTGCACTAGTGTACAAGGTTGGATACAGGAGCACACAGACTAACACTGCACTAATGTACAAGGTTGGATACAGGAGCACACAGACTAACACTGCACTAGTGTACAAGGTTGGATACAGGAGCACACAGACTAACACTGCACTAGTGTACAAGGTTGGATGCAGGAGCACACAGACTAACACTGCACTAGTGTACAACGTTGGATACAGGAGCACACAGACTAACACTGCAGTAGTGTACAAGGTTGGATACAGGAGCACACAGACTAACACTGCACTAATGTACAAGGTTGGATGCAGGAGCACACAGACTAACACTGCACTAGTATACAAGGTTGGATGTAGGAGCATACAGACTAACACTGCACTAGTGTACAAGGTTGGATACAGGAGCACACAGACTAACACTGCACTAATGTACAAGGTTGGACACAGGGGCACACAGACTAACACTGCACTAATGTACAAGGTTGGACACAGGGGCACACAGACTAACACTGTACTAGTGTACAAGATTGGATACAGGAGCACACAGACTAACACTGCACTAGTGTACAAGGTTGGATACAGGAGCACACAGACTAACACTGCACTAGTGTACAAGGTTGGATGCAGGAGCACACAGACTAACACTGCACTAGTGTACAAGGTTGGATACAGGAGCACACAGACTAACACTGCACTAGTGTACAAGGTTGGATACAGGAGCACACAGACTAACATTGCACTAGTGTACAAGGTTGGATGCAGGAGCACACAGACTAACACTGCACTAGTGTACAAGGTTGGATGCAGGAGCACACAGACTAACACTGCACTAGTGTACAAGGTTGGATGCAGGAGCACACAGACTAACACTGCACTAGTGTACAAGGTTGGGTGCAGGGGCACACAGACTAACATTGCACTAGTGTACAAGGTTGGATACAGGAGCACACAGACTAACATTGCACTAGTGTACAAGGTTGGATACAGGAGCACACAGACTAACACTGCACTAGTGTACAAGGTTGGATACAGGAGCACACAGACTAACACTGCACTAGTGTACAAGGTTGGATACAGGAGCACACAGACTAACACTGCACTAGTGTACAAGGTTGGATACAGGAGCACACAGACTGACACTGCACTAGTGTACAAGGTTGGATACAGGAGTACACAGACTAACACTGCACTAATGTACAAGGTTGGATGCAGGAGCACACAGACTAAAACTGCACTAGTGTACAAGGTTGGATACAGGAGTACACAGACTAACACTGCACTAATGTACAAGGTTGGATACAGGAGCACACAGACTAACACTGCACTAATGTACAAGGTTGGACACAGGGGCACACAGACTAACACTGCACTAATGTACAAGGTTGGACACAGGGGCACACAGACTAACACTGTACTAGTGTACAAGGTTGGATACAGGAGCACACAGACTAACACTGCACTAGTGTACAAGGTTCGATACAGGAGCACACAGACTAACACTGCACTAATGTACAAGGTTGGATACAGGAGCACACAGACTAACACTACACTAGTGTACAAGGTTGGATACAGGAGCACACAGACTAACACTGCACTACTGTACAAGGTTGGATGCAGGAGCACACAGACTAACACTGCACTAGTGTACAAGGTTGGATACAGGAGCACACAGACTAACACTGCACTAATGTACAAGGTTGGATACAGGAGCACACAGACTAACACTGCACTACTGTACAAGGTTGGATGCAGGAGCACACAGACTAACACTGCACTAGTGTACAAGGTTGGACACAGGGGCACACAGACTAACACTGCACTAGTGTACAAGGTTGGATACAGGAGCACACAGACTAACACTGCACTAATGTACAAGGTTGGATACAGGAGCACACAGACTAACACTGCACTAGTGTACAAGGATGGATACAGGGGCACACAGACTAACACTGCATTAGTGTACAAGGTTGGATACAGGAGCACACAGACTAACACTGCACTAGTGTACAAGGTTGAATACAGGAGCACACAGACTAACACTGCACTAATGTACAAGGTTGTATACAGGAGCACACAGACTAACACTGCACTAGTGTACAAGGTTGGATACAGGAGCACACAGACTAACACTGCACTAGTGTACAAGGTTGGATACAGGAGCACACAGACTAACACTGCACTAGTGTACAAGGTTGGATACAGGAGCACACAGACTAACACTGCACTAGTGTACAAGGTTGGATATAGGGCACACAGACTAACACTGCACTAGTGTACAAGGTTGGATATAGGGCACACAGACTAACACTGCACTAATGTACAAGATTGGATACAGGAGCACACAGACTAACACTGCACTAGTGTACAAGGTTGTATACAGGAGCACACAGACTAACACTGCACTAGTGTACAAGGTTGGATACAGGAGCACACAGACTAACACTGCACTAGTGTACAAGGTTGGATACAGGAGCACACAGACTAACACTGCACTAATGTACAAGGTTGGATACAGGAGCACACAGACTAACACTGCACTAATGTACAAGGTTGGATGCAGGAGCACACAGACTAACACTGCACTAATGTACAAGGTTGGACACAGGGGCACACAGACTAACACTGAACTAATGTACAAGGTTGGACACAGGGGCACACAGACTAACACTGTACTAGTGTACAAGGTTGGATACAGGAGCACACAGACTAACACTGCACTAGTGTACAAGGTTGGATACAGGAGCACACAGACTAACACTGCACTAATGTACAAGGTTGGATACAGGAGCACACAGACTAACACTACACTAGTGTACAAGGTTGGATACAGGAGCACACAGACTAACACTGCACTACTGTACAAGGTTGGATGCAAGAGCACACAGACTAACACTGCACTAGTGTACAAGGTTGGATACAGGAGCACACAGACTAACACTGCACTAGTGTACAAGGTTGGATACAGGAGCACACAGACTAACACTGCACTACTGTACAAGGTTGGATGCAGGAGCACACAGACTAACACTGCACTAGTGTACAAGGATGGATACAGGGGCACACAGACTAACACTGCATTAGTGTACAAGGTTGGATACAGGAGCACACAGACTAACACTGCACTAGTGTACAAGGTTGGATACAGGAGCACACAGACTAACACTGCACTAATGTACAAGGTTGTATACAGGAGCACACAGACTAACACTGCACTAGTGTACAAGGTTGGATACAGGAGCACACAGACTAACACTGCACTAATGTACAAGGTTGGATACAGGAGCACACAGACTAACACTGCACTAGTGTACAAGGTTGGATACAGGAGCACACAGACTAACACTGCACTAATGTACAAGGTTGGATACAGGAGCACACAGACTAACACTGCACTAGTGTACAAGGTTGGATACAGGAGCACACAGACTAACACTGCACTAGTGTACAAGGTTGGATGCAGGAGCACACAGACTAACACTGCACTAGTGTACAAGGTTGGATACAGGAGCACACAGACTAACACTGCAGTAGTGTACAAGGTTGGATACAGGAGCACACAGACTAACACTGCACTAATGTACAAGGTTGGATGCAGGAGCACACAGACTAACACTGCACTAGTATACAAGGTTGGATGTAGGAGCACACAGACTAACACTGCACTAGTGTACAAGGTTGGATACAGGAGCACACAGACTAACACTGCACTAATGTACAAGGTTGGACACAGGGGCACACAGACTAACACTGCACTAATGTACAAGGTTGGACACAGGGGCACACAGACTAACACTGTACTAGTGTACAAGATTGGATACAGGAGCACACAGACTAACACTGCACTAGTGTACAAGGTTGGATACAGGAGCACACAGACTAACACTGCACTAGTGTACAAGGTTGGATGCAGGAGCACACAGACTAACACTGCACTAGTGTACAAGGTTGGATTCAGGAGCACACAGACTAACACTGCACTAGTGTACAAGGTTGGATACAGGAGCACACAGACTAACATTGCACTAGTGTACAAAGTTGGATACAGGAGCACACAGACTAACACTGCACTAGTGTACAAGGTTGGATGCAGGAGCACACAGACTAACACTGCACTAGTGTACAAGGTTGGATGCAGGAGCACACAAACTAATACTGCACTAGTGTACAAGGTTGGGTGCAGGGGCACACAGACTAACATTGCACTAGTATACAAGGTTGGATACAGGAACACACAGACTAACATTGCACTAGTGTACAAGGTTGGATACAGGAGCACACAGACTAACACTGCACTAATGTACAAGGTTGGATACAGGAGCACACAGACTAACACTGCACTAGTGTACAAGGTTGGGTGCAGGGGCACACAGACTAACATTGCACTAGTGTACAAGGTTGGATACAGGAGCACACAGACTAACACTGCACTAGTGTACAAGGTTGGATACAGGAGCACACAGACTGACACTGCACTAGTGTACAAGGTTGGATACAGGAGTACACAGACTAACACTGCACTAGTGTACAAGGTTGGATACAGGAGCACACAGACTAACACTGCACTAGTGTACAAGGTTGGATACAGGAGCACACAGACTAACACTGCACTAGTGTACAAGGTTGGATACAGGAGCACACAGACTAACACTGCACTAGTGTACAAGGTTGGATACAGGAGTACACAGACTAACACTGCACTAGTGTACAAGGTTGGATACAGGAGCACACAGACTAACACTGCACTAGTGTACAAGGTTGGATATAGGGCACACAGACTAACACTGCACTAGTGTACAAGGTTGGATATAGGGCACACAGACTAACACTGCACTAGTGTACAAGGTTGGATACAGGAGCACACAGACTAACACTACACTAGTGTACAAGGTTGGATGCAGGAGCACACAGACTAACACTGCACTAGTGTACAAGGTTGGATACAGGAGCACACAGACTAATACAACTCTAGTGTACAAGGTTGGATACAGGAGCACACAGACTAACACTACACTAATGTTCAAGGTTGGATACAGGAGAACACAGACTAACACTGCACTAATGTACAAGGTTGGATGTAGGAGCACACAAACTAACACTGCACTAGTGTACAAGGTTGGATACAGGAGCACACAGACTAACACTGCACTAGTGTACAAGGTTGGATACAGGAACACACAGACTAACACTGCACTAGTGTACAAGGTTGGATACAGGAGCGCACAGACTAACACTGCACTAGTGTACAAGGTTGGATACAGGAGCACACAGACTAACACTGCACTAATGTACAAGGTTGGATACAGGAGCACACAGACTAACACTGCACTAGTGTACAAGGTTGGATACAGGAGCACACAGACTAACACTGCACTAGTGTACAAGGTTGGATACAGGGGCACACAGACTAACACTGCGCTAGTGTACAAGGTTGGATACAGGAGCACACAGACTAACACTGCACTAGTGTACAAGGTTGGATACAGGAGCACACAGACTAACACTGCACTAGTGTACAAGGTTGGATGCAGGAGCACACAGACTAACACTGCACTAGTGTACAAGGTTGGATACAGGAGCACACAGACTAACACTGCACTAATGTACAAGGTTGGATACAAGAGCACACAGACTAACACTGCACTAATGTACAAGGTTGGATACAGGAGTACACAGACTAACACTGCACTAGTGTACAAGGTTGGATACAGGAGCACACAGACTAACACTGCACTAGTGTACAAGGTTGGATACAGGAGCACACAGACTAACACTGCACTAGTGTACAAGGTTGGATACAGGAGCACACAGACTAACACTGCACTAGTGTACAAGGTTGGATACAGGAGCACACAGACTAACACTGCACTTCTGTACAAGGTTGGATGCAGGAGCACACAGACTAACACTGCACTAGTGTACAAGATTGGACACAGGGGCACACAGACTAACACTGCACTAGTGTACAAGGTTGGATACAGGAGCACACAGACTAACACTGCACTAATGTACAAGGTTGGATACAGGAGCACACAGACTAACACTGCACTAGTGTACAAGGTTGGATACAGGGGCACACAGACTAACACTGCATTAGTGTACAAGGTTGGATACAGGAGCACACAGACTAACACTGCACTAGTGTACAAGGTTGGATACAGGAGCACACAGACTAACACTGCACTAATGTACAAGGTTGTATACAGGAGCACACAGACTAACACTGCACTAGTGTACAAGGTTGGATACAGGAGCACACAGACTAACACTGCACTAATGTACAAGGTTGGATACAGGAGCACACAGACTAACACTGCACTAGTGTACAAGGTTGGACACAGGGGCACACAGACTAACACTGCACTAGTGTACAAGGTTGGATACAGGAGCACACAGACTAACACTGCACTAATGTACAAGGTTGGATACAAGAGCGCACAGACTAACACTGCACTAGTGTACAAGGTTGGATACAGGAGCACACAGACTAACACTGCACTAATGTACAAGGTTGGATACAGGAGTACACAGACTAACACTGCACTAGTGTACAAGGTTGGATACAGGAGCACACAGACTAACACTGCACTAGTGTACAAGGTTGGATACAGGAGCACACAGACTAACACTGCACTAGTGTACAAGGTTGGATACAGGAGCACACAGACTAACACTGCACTAGTGTACAAGGTTGGATACAGGAGCACACAGACTAACACTGCACTACTGTACAAGGTTGGATGCAGGAGCACACAGACTAACACTGCACTAGTGTACAAGGTTGGATACAGGAGCACACAGACTAACACTGCACTAATGTACAAGGTTGGATACAGGAGCACACAGACTAACACTGCACTAGTGTACAAGGTTGGATACAGGAGCACACAGACTAACACTGCACTAGTGTACAAGGTTGGATACAGGAGCACACAGACTAACACTGCACTAGTGTACAAGGTTGGATACAGGAGCACACAGACTAACACTGCACTACTGTACAAGGTTGGATGCAGGAGCACACAGACTAACACTGCACTAGTGTACAAGGTTGGATACAGGAGCACACAGACTAACACTGCACTAATGTACAAGGTTGGATACAGGAGCACACAGACTAACACTGCACTAGTGTACAAGGTTGGATACAGGGGCACACAGACTAACACTGCATTAGTGTACAAGGTTGGATACAGGAGCACACAGACTAACACTGCACTAGTGTACAAGGTTGGATACAGGAGCACACAGACTAACACTGCACTAATGTACAAGGTTGTATACAGGAGCACACAGACTAACACTGCACTAGTGTACAAGGTTGGATACAGGAGCACACAGACTAACACTGCACTAGTGTACAAGGTTGGATGCAGGAGCACACAGACTAACACTGCACTAGTGTACAAGGTTGGATACAGGAGCACACAGACTAACACTGCACTAGTGTACAAGGTTGGATACAGGAGCACACAGACTAACACTGCACTAATGTACAAGGTTGGATGCAGGAGCACACAGACTAACACTGCACTAGTATACAAGGTTGGATGTAGGAGCACACAGACTAACACTGCACTAGTGTACAAGGTTGGATGCAGGAGCACACAGACTAACACTGCACTAGTGTACAAGGTTGGATACAGGAGCACACAGACTAACACTGCACTACTGTACAAGGTTGGATACAGGAGCACACAGACTAACACTGCACTAATGTACAAGGTTGGATACAGGAGCACACAGACTAACACTGCACTAATGTACAAGGTTGGATGCAGGAGCACACAGACTAACACTGCACTAATGTACAAGGTTGGACACAGGGGCACACAGACTAACACTGCACTAATGTACAAGGTTGGACACAGGGGCACACAGACTAACACTGTATTAGTGTACAAGGTTGGATACAGGAGCACACAGACTAACACTGCACTAGTGTACAAGGTTGGATACAGGAGCACACAGACTAACACTGCACTAGTGTACAAGGTTGGATGCAGGAGCACACAGACTAACACTGCACTAGTGTACAAGGTTGGATACAGGAGCACACAGACTAACACTGCACTAGTGTACAAGGTTGGATACAGAAGCACACAGACTAACATTGCACTAGTGTACAAGGTTGGATACAGGAGCACACAGACTAACACTGCACTAGTGTACAAGGTTGGATACAGGAGCACACAGACTAACACTGCACTAGTGTACAAGGTTGGATGCAGGAGCACACATACTAACACTGCACTAGTGTACAAGGTTGGGTGCAGGGCACACAGACTAACATTGCACTAGTGTACAAGGTTGGATACAGGAGCACACAGACTAACATTGCACTGGTGTACAAGGTTGGATACAGGAGCACACAGACTAACACTGCACTAATGTACAAGGTTGGATACAGGAGCACACAGACTAACACTGCACTAGTGTACAAGGTTGGGTGCAGGGGCACACAGACTAACATTGCACTAGTGTACAAGGTTGGATACAGGAGCACACAGACTGACACTGCACTAGTGTACAAGGTTGGATACAGGAGTACACAGACTAACACTGCACTAGTGTACAAGGTTGGATTCAGGAGTACACAGACTAACACTGCACTAGTGTACAAGGTTGGATACAGGAGCACACAGACTAACACTGCACTAGTGTACAAGGTTGGATATAGGGCACACAGACTAACACTGCACTAGTTTACAAGGTTGGATATAGGGCACACAGACTAACACTGCACTAGTGTACAAAGTTGGATACAGGAGCACACAGACTAACACTACACTAGTGTACAAGGTTGGATGCAGGAGCACACAGACTAACACTGCACTAGTGTACAAGGTTGGATACAGGAGCACACAGACTAATACAACACTAGTGTACAAGGTTGGATACAGGAGCACACAGACTAACACTACACTAATGTACAAGGTTGGATACAGGAGAACACAGACTAACACTGCACTAATGTACAAGGTTGGATGTAGGAGCACACAGACTAACACTGCACTAGTGTACAAGGTTGGATACAGGAGTACACAGACTAACACTGCACTAGTGTACAAGGTTGGATACAGGAACACACAGACTAACACTGCACTAGTGTACAAGGTTGGATACAGGAGCGCACAGACTAACACTGCACTAGTGTACAAGGTTGGATACAGGAGCGCACAGACTAACACTGCACTAGTGTACAAGGTTGGATGCAGGAGCACACAGACTAACACTGCACTAGTGTACAAGGTTGGATACAGGAGCACACAGACTAACACTGCACTACTGTACAAGGTTGGATGCAGGAGCACACAGACTAACACTGCACTAGTGTACAAGGTTGGATACAGGAACACACAGACTAACACTGCACTAGTGTACAAGGTTGGATACAGGAGCACACAGACTAACACTGCACTAATGTACAAGGTTGGATACAGGAGCACACAGACTAACACTGCACTAATGTACAAGGTTGAATACAAGAGAACACAGACTAACACTACACTAGTGTACAAGGTTGGATACAGGAGAGCACAGACTAACACTGCACTAGTGTACAAGGTTGGATACAGGAGCACACAGACTAACACTGCACTAGTGTACAAGGTTGGATACAGGAGAACACAGACTAACACTGCACTAGTGTACAAGGTTGGATAAAGGAGCACACAGACTAACACTGCACTAGTGTACAAGGTTGGATACAGGAGCACACAGACTAACACTGCACTAGTGTACAAGGTTGGATGTAGGAGCACACAGACTAACACTGCACTACTGTACAAGGTTGGATGCAGGAGCACACAGACTAACACTGCACTAGTGTACAAGGTTGTATGCAGGAGAACACAGACTAACACTGCACTAGTGTACAAGGTTGGATGCAGGAGCACACAGACTAACACTGCACTAGTGTACAAGGTTGGATGCAGGAGCACACAGACTAACACTGCACTTGTGTACAAGGTTGGATACAGGAGCACACAGACTAACACTGCACTAATGTACAAGGTTGGATGCAGGAGCACACAGACTAACACTGCACTAGTGTACAAGGTTGGATGCAGGAGCACACAGACTAACACTGCACTAGTGTACAAGGTTGGATGCAGGAGCACACAGACTAACACTGCACTAGTGTACAAGGTTGGACACAGGGGCACACAGACTAACACTGCACTAGTGTACAAGGTTGGATACAGGGGCACACAGACTAACACTGCACTAGTGTACAAGGTTGGATACAGGAGCACACAGACTAACACTGCACTAGTGTACAAGGTTGGATACAGGAGCGCACAGACTAACACTGCACTAGTGTACAAGGTTGGATGCAGGAGCACACAGACTAACACTGCACTAGTGTACAAGGTTGGATACAGGAGCACACAGACTAACACTGCACTACTGTACAAGGTTGGATGCAGGAGCACACAGACTAACACTGCACTAGTGTACAAGGTTGGATACAGGAACACACAGACTAACACTGCACTAGTGTACAAGGTAGGATACAGGAGCACACAGACTAACACTGCACTAATGTACAAGGTTGGATACAGGAGCACACAGACTAACACTGCACTAATGTACAAGGTTGGATACAAGAGAACACAGACTAACACTACACTAGTGTACAAGGTTGGATACAGGAGAGCACAGACTAACACTGCACTAGTGTACAAGGTTGGATACAGGAGCACACAGACTAACACTGCACTAGTGTACAAGGTTGGATACAGGAGAACACAGACTAACACTGCACTAGTGTACAAGGTTGGATAAAGGAGCACACAGACTAACACTGCACTAGTGTACAAGTTTGGATACAGGAGCACACAGACTAACACTGCACTAGTGTACAAGGTTGGATGTAGGAGCACACAGACTAACACTGCACTACTGTACAAGGTTGGATGCAGGAGCACACAGACTAACACTGCACTAGTGTACAAGGTTGTATGCAGGAGAACACAGACTAACACTGCACTAGTGTACAAGGTTGGATGCAGGAGCACACAGACTAACACTGCACTAGTGTACAAGGTTGGATGCAGGAGCACACAGACTAACACTGCACTTGTGTACAAGGTTGGATACAGGAGCACACAGACTAACACTGCACTAATGTACAAGGTTGGATGCAGGAGCACACAGACTAACACTGCACTAGTGTACAAGGTTGGATGCAGGAGCACACAGACTAACACTGCACTAGTGTACAAGGTTGGATGCAGGAGCACACAGACTAACACTGCACTAGTGTACAAGGTTGGACACAGGGGCACACAGACTAACACTGCACTAGTGTACAAGGTTGGATACAGGGGCACACAGACTAACACTGCACTAGTGTACAAGGTTGGATACAGGAGCACACAGACTAACACTGCACTAATGTACAAGGTTGGATACAGGAGCACACAGACTAATACTGCACTAATGTACAAGGTTGGATACAGGAGCACACAGACTAACACTGCACTAATGTACAAGGTTGGATACAAGAGCACACAGACTAACACTGCACTAGTGTACAAGGTTGGATACAGGAGCACACAGACTAACACTGCACTAGTGTACAAGGTTGGATACAGGGGCACACAGACTAACACTGCGCTAGTGTACAAGGTTGGATACAGGAGCACACAGACTAACACTGCACTAGTGTACAAGGTTGGATACAGGAGCACACAGACTAACACTGCACTAGTGTACAAGGTTGGATGCAGGAGCACACAGACTAACACTGAACTAGTGTACAAGGTTGGATACAGGAGCACACAGACTAACACTGCACTAATGTACAAGGTTGGATACAAGAGCACACAGACTAACACTGCACTAATGTACAAGGTTGGATACAGGAGTACACAGACTAACACTGCACTAGTGTACAAGGTTGGATACAGGAGCACACAGACTAACACTGCACTAGTGTACAAGGTTGGATACAGGAGCACACAGACTAACACTGCACTAGTGTACAAGGTTGGATACAGGAGCACACAGACTAACACTGCACTAGTGTACAAGGTTGGATACAGGGGCACACAGACTAACACTGCACTAGTGTACAAGGTTGGATACAGGAGCACACAGACTAACACTGCACTAGTGTACAAGGTTGGATACAGCAGCACACAGACTAACACTGCACTAGTGTACAAGGTTGGATACAGGAGCACACAGACTAACACTGCACTAATGTACAAGGTTGGATACAGGAGCAAACAGACTAACACTGCACTAATGTACAAGGTTGTATACAGGAGCACACAGACTAACACTGCACTAGTGTACAAGGTTGGATACAGGAGCACACAGACTAACACTGCACTAATGTACAAGGTTGGATACAGGAGCACACAGACTAACACTGCACTAGTGTACAAGGTTGGATACAGGAGCACACAGACTAACACTGCACTAATGTACAAGGTTGGATGCAGGAGCACACAGACTAACACTGCACTAATGTACAAGGTTGGATACAGGAGAACACAGACTAACACTGCACTAGTGTACAAGGTTGGATGTAGGAGCACACAGACTAACACTGCACTAGTGTACAAGGTTGGATACAGGAGCACACAGACTAACACTGTACTAGTGTACAAGGTTGGATACAGGAGCACACAGACTAACACTGCACTAGTGTAGAAGGTTGGATACAGGAGCACACAGACTAACACTGCACTAGTGTACAAGGTTGGATACAGGAGCACACAGACTAACACTGCACTAGTGTACAAGGTTGGATACAGGATCACACAGACTAACACTGCACTAGTGTACAAGGTTGGATGTAGGAGCACACAGACTAACACTGCGCTAGTGTACAGGGTTGGATGCAGGAGCACACAGACTAACACTGCACTAGTGTACAAGGTTGGACACAGGGACACACAGACTAACACTGCACTAGTGTACAAGGTTGGATACAGGGGCACACAGACTAACACTGCACTAGTGTACAAGGTTGGATACAGGAGCACACAGACTAACACTGCACTAATGTACAAGGTTGGATACAGGAGCACACAGACTAACACTGCACTAATGTACAAGGTTGGATGCAGGAGCACACATACTAACACTGCACTAGTGTACAAGGTTGGATGCAGGAGCACACAGACTAACACTGCACTAGTGTACAAGGTTGGATACAGGAGCACACAGACTAACACTGCACTAATGTACAAGGTTGGATACAGGAGCACACAGACTAACACTGCACTAGTGTACAAGGTTGGATGCAGGAGCACACATACTAACACTGCACTAGTGTACAAGGTTGGGTGCAGGGGCACACAGACTAACATTGCACTAGTGTACAAGGTTGGATACAGGAGCACACAGACTAACATTGCACTAGTGTACAAGGTTGGATACAGGAGCACACAGACTAACACTGCACTAATGTACAAGGTTGGATACAGGAGCACACAGACTAACACTGCACTAGTGTACAAGGTTGGGTGCAGGGGCACACAGACTAACATTGCACTAGTGTACAAGGTTGGATACAGGAGCACACAGACTAACCCTGCACTAGTGTACAAGGTTGGATACAGGAGCACACAGACTGACACTGCACTAGTGTACAAGGTTGGATACAGGAGTACACAGACTAACACTGCACTAGTGTACAAGGTTGGATTCAGGAGTACACAGACTAACACTGCACTAGTGTACAAGGTTGGATACAGGAGCACACAGACTAACACTGCACTAGTGTACAAGGTTGGATATAGGGCACACAGACTAACACTGCACTAGTTTACAAGGTTGGATATAGGGCACACAGACTAACACTGCACTAGTGTACAAGGTTGGATACAGGAGCACACAGACTAACACTACACTAGTGTACAAGGTTGGATGCAGGAGCACACAGACTAACACTGCACTAGTGTACAAGGTTGGATACAGGAGCACACAGACTAATACAACATTAGTGTACAAGGTTGGATACAGGAGCACACAGACTAACACTACACTAATGTACAAGGTTGGATACAGGAGAACACAGACTAACACTGCACTAATGTACAAGGTTGGATGTAGGAGCACACAGACTAACACTGCACTAGTGTACAAGGTTGGATACAGGAGTACACAGACTAACACTGCACTAGTGTACAAGGTTGGATACAGGAACACACAGACTAACACTGCACTAGTGTACAAGGTTGGATACAGGAGCGCACAGACTAACACTGCACTAGTGTACAAGGTTGGATACAGGAGCGCACAGACTAACACTGCACTAGTGTACAAGGTTGGATGCAGGAGCACACAGACTAACACTGCACTAGTGTACAAGGTTGGATACAGGAGCACACAGACTAACACTGCACTACTGTACAAGGTTGGATGCAGGAGCACACAGACTAACACTGCACTAGTGTACAAGGTTGGATACAGGAACACACAGACTAACACTGCACTAGTGTACAAGGTTGGATACAGGAGCACACAGACTAACACTGCACTAATGTACAAGGTTGGATACAGGAGCACACAGACTAACACTGCACTAATGTACAAGGTTGGATACAAGAGAACACAGACTAACACTACACTAGTGTACAAGGTTGGATACAGGAGAGCACAGACTAACACTGCACTAGTGTACAAGGTTGTATGCAGGAGAACACAGACTAACACTGCACTAGTGTACAAGGTTGGATGCAGGAGCACACAGACTAACACTGCACTAGTGTACAAGGTTGGATGCAGGAGCACACAGACTAACACTGCACTTGTGTACAAGGTTGGATACAGGAGCACACAGACTAACACTGCACTAATGTACAAGGTTGGATGCAGGAGCACACAGACTAACACTGCACTAGTGTACAAGGTTGGATGCAGGAGCACACAGACTAACACTGCACTAGTGTACAAGGTTGAATGCAGGAGCACACAGACTAACACTGCACTAGTGTACAAGGTTGGACACAGGGGCACACAGACTAACACTGCACTAGTGTACAAGGTTGGATGCAGGAGCACACAGACTAACACTGCACTAGTGTACAAGGTTGGATGCAGGAGCACACAGACTAACACTGCACTAGTGTACAAGGTTGGACACAGGGGCACACAGACTAACACTGCACTAGTGTACAAGGTTGGATACAGGGGCACACAGACTAACACTGCACTAGTGTACAAGGTTGGATACAGGAGCACACAGACTAACACTGCACTAGTGTACAAGGTTGGATACAGGAGCGCACAGACTAACACTGCACTAGTGTACAAGGTTGGATGCAGGAGCACACAGACTAACACTGCACTAGTGTACAAGGTTGGATACAGGAGCACACAGACTAACACTGCACTACTGTACAAGGTTGGATGCAGGAGCACACAGACTAACACTGCACTAGTGTACAAGGTTGGATACAGGAACACACAGACTAACACTGCACTAGTGTACAAGGTTGGATACAGGAGCACACAGACTAACACTGCACTAATGTACAAGGTTGGATACAGGAGCACACAGACTAACACTGCACTAATGTACAAGGTTGGATACAAGAGAACACAGACTAACACTACACTAGTGTACAAGGTTGGATACAGGAGAGCACAGACTAACACTGCACTAGTGTACAAGGTTGGATACAGGAGCACACAGACTAACACTGCACTAGTGTACAAGGTTGGATACAGGAGAACACAGACTAACACTGCACTAGTGTACAAGGTTGGATAAAGGAGCACACAGACTAACACTGCACTAGTGTACAAGTTTGGATACAGGAGCACACAGACTAACACTGCACTAGTGTACAAGGTTGGATGTAGGAGCACACAGACTAACACTGCACTACTGTACAAGGTTGGATGCAGGAGCACACAGACTAACACTGCACTAGTGTACAAGGTTGTATGCAGGAGAACACAGACTAACACTGCACTAGTGTACAAGGTTGGATGCAGGAGCACACAGACTAACACTGCACTAGTGTACAAGGTTGGATGCAGGAGCACACAGACTAACACTGCACTTGTGTACAAGGTTGGATACAGGAGCACACAGACTAACACTGCACTAATGTACAAGGTTGGATGCAGGAGCACACAGACTAACACTGCACTAGTGTACAAGGTTGGATGCAGGAGCACACAGACTAACACTGCACTAGTGTACAAGGTTGGATGCAGGGGCACACAGACTAACACTGCACTAGTGTACAAGGTTGGATACAGGAGCACACAGACTAACACTGCACTAGTGTACAAGGTTGGATACAGCAGCACACAGACTAACACTGCACTAGTGTACAAGGTTGGATACAGGAGCACACAGACTAACACTGCACTAATGTACAAGGTTGGATACAGGAGCACACAGACTAACACTGCACTAATGTACAAGGTTGTATACAGGAGCACACAGACTAACACTGCACTAGTGTACAAGGTTGGATACAGGAGCACACAGACTAACACTGCACTAATGTAAAAGGTTGGATACAGGAGCACACAGACTAACACTGCACTAGTGTACAAGGTTGGATACAGGAGCACACAGACTAACACTGCACTAATGTACAAGGTTGGATGCAGGAGCACACAGACTAACACTGCACTAATGTACAAGGTTGGATACAGGAGAACACAGACTAACACTGCACTAGTGTACAAGGTTGGATGTAGGAGCACACAGACTAACACTGCACTAGTGTACAAGGTTGGATACAGGAGCACACAGACTAACACTGCACTAGTGTACAAGGTTGGATACAGGAGCACACAGACTAACACTGCACTAGTGTACAAGGTTGGATACAGGATCACACAGACTAACACTGCACTAGTGTACAAGGTTGGATGTAGGAGCACACAGACTAACACTGCGCTAGTGTACAAGGTTGGATGCAGGAGCACACAGACTAACACTGCACTAATGTACAAGGTTGGACACAGGGACACACAGACTAACACTGCACTAGTGTACAAGGTTGGATACAGGGGCACACAGACTAACACTGCACTAGTGTACAAGGTTGGATACAGGAGCACACAGACTAACACTGCACTAATGTACAAGGTTGGATACAGGAGCACACAGACTAACACTGCACTAATGTACAAGGTTGGATGCAGG
Source organism: Rhinophrynus dorsalis (assembly GCA_037306005.1). Taxonomy (NCBI): domain Eukaryota; kingdom Metazoa; phylum Chordata; class Amphibia; order Anura; family Rhinophrynidae; genus Rhinophrynus; species Rhinophrynus dorsalis. The sequence goes on along the minus strand of JBBDGT010000398.1, from coordinate 35,913 downwards.
AGCACACATACTAACACTGCACTAGTGTACAAGGTTGGATGCAGGAGCACGCAGACTAACACTGCACTAGTGTACAAGGTTGGATACAGGAGCACACAGACTAACACTGCACTAATGTACAAGGTTGGATACAGGAGCACACAGACTAACACTGCACTAGTGTACAAGGTTGGATACAGGAGCACACAGACTAACACTGCACTAATGTACAAGGTTGGATACAGGAGCACACAGACTAACACTGCACTAGTGTACAAGGTTGGATGCAGGAGCAACAGACTAACACTGCACTAGTGTACAAGGTTGGATGCAGGAGCACACAGAATAACACTGCACTAGTGTACAAGGTTGGATACAGGAGCACACAGACTAACACTGCACTAGTGTACAAGGTTGGATACAGGAGTACACAGACTAACACTGCACTACTGTACAAGGTTGGATGCAGGAGCACACATACTAACACTGCACTAAAGTACAGGGTTGGATACAGGAGCACACAGACTAACACTGCACTAATGTACAAGGTTGGATGCAGGAGCACACAGACTAACACTGCACTAGTGTACAAGGTTGGATGCAGGAGCACACAGAATAACACTGCACTAGTGTACAAGGTTGGATACAGGAATACACAGACTAACACTGCACTAGTGTACAAGGTTGGATACAGGAGCACACAGAATAACACTGCACTAGTGTACAAGGTTGGATACAGGAGCACACAGACTAACACTGCACTAATGTACAAGGTTGGATACAGGAGCACACAGACTAACACTGCACTAATGTACAAGGTTGGATACAGGAGCACACAGACTAACACTGCACTAGTGTACAAGGTTGGATGCAGGAGCACACAGACTAACACTGCACTAGTGTACAAGGTTGGATGCAGGAGCACACAGACTAACACTGCACTAGTGTACAAGGTTGGATACAGGAGCACACATACTAACACTGCACTAGTGTACAAGGTTGGATACAGGAGTACACAGACTAACACTGCACTAGTGTACAAGGTTGGATGCAGGAGCACACATACTAACACTGCACTAGTGTACAAGGTTGGATGCAGGAGCACACAGACTAACACTGCACTAGTGTACAAGGTTGGATGCAGGAGCACACAGACTAACACTGCACTAATGTACAAGGTTGGATACAGGAGCACACAGAATAACACTGCACTAATGTACAAGGTTGGATGCAGGAGCACACATACTAACACTGCACTAGTGTACAAGGTTGGATACAGGAGCACACAGACTAACACTGCACTAGTGTACAAGGTTGGATACAGGAGCACACACACTAACACTGCACTAGTGTACAAGGTTGGATACAGGGGCACACAGACTAACACTGCACTAATGTACAAGGTTGTATACAGGAGCACACAGACTAACACTGCACTAGTGTACAAGGTTGGATACAGGAGCACACAGACTAACACTGCACTAGTGTACAAGGTTGGATACAGGAGCACACAGACTAACACTGCACTAGTGTACAAGGTTGGATACAGGAGCACACAGACTAACACTGCACTAGTGTACAAGGTTGGATACAGGAGCACACAGACTAACACTGCACTAGTGTACAAGGTTGTATACAAAGAACACAGACTAACACTGCACTAGTGTACAAGGTTGGATGCAGGAGCACACAGACTAACACTGCACTAGTGTACAAGGTTGGATGCAGGAGCACACAGACTAACACTGCACTAGTGTACAAGGTTGGATGCAGGAGCACACAGACTAACACTGCACTAGTGTACAAGGTTGGATACAGGAGCACACAGACTAACACTGCACTAGTGTACAAGGTTGGATACAGGAGCACATATACTAACACTGCACTAGTGTACAAGGTTGGGTGCAGGAGTACACAGACTAACACTGCACTAGTGTACAAGGTTGGATACAGGAGAACACAGACTAACACTGCACTAGTGTATAAGGTTGGATACAGGAGCACACAGACTAACACTGCACTAGTGTACAAGGTTGGATACAGGAGCACACAGACTAACACTGCACTAGTGTACAAGGTTGGATACAGGGGCACACAGACTAACACTACACTAATGTACAAGGTTGGATACAGGAGCACACAGACTAACACTGCACTAGTGTACAAGGATGGATACAGGAGCACACAGACTAACACTGCACTAGTGTACAAGGTTGGATACAGGAGCACACAGACTAACACTGCACTAGTGTACATGGTTGTATGCAGGAGCACACAGACTAACACAACACTAGTGTACAAGGTTGGATACAGGAGCACACAGACTAACACTGCACTAGTGTACAAGGTTGGATACAGGAGCACACAGACTAACACTGCACTAATGTACAAGGTTGGATACAGGAGTACACAGACTAACACTGCACTTGTGTACAAGGTTGGATACTGGATCACACAGACTAACACTGCACTAATGTACAAGGTTGGATACAGGACCACACAGACTAACACTGCACTAATGTACAAGGTTGGATACTAGATCACACAGACTAACACTGCACTAATGTACAAGGTTGGATACAGGAGCACACAGACTAACACTGCACTAGTGTACATGGTTGGGTGCAGGAGCACACAGACTAACACTGCACTAATGTACAAGGTTGGATACTGGATCACACAGACTAACACTGCACTAGTGTACAAGGTTGGATACAGGCGCACACAGACTAACACTGCACTAATGTACAATGTTGGATACTGGATCACACAGACTAACACTGCACTAATGTACAAGGTTGGATACAGGAGCACACAGACTAACACTGCACTACTGTACAAGGTTGGATACAGGAGCACACAGACTAACACTGCACTAGTGTACAAGGTTGGATACAGGAGCACACAGACTAACACTGCACTAGTGTACAAGGTTGGATGCAGGAGCACACAGACTAACACTACACTAGTGTACAAGGTTGGATGCAGGAGTACACAGACTAACACTGCACTAATGTACAAGGTTGGATACAGGAGCACACAGACTAACACTGCACTAGTGTACAAGGTTGGATACAGGAGCACACAGACTAACACTGCACTAGTGTACAAGGTTGGATACAGGAGCACACAGACTAACACTACACTAGTGTACAAGGTTGGATACAGGGGCACACAGACTAACACTGCACTAGTGTACAAGGTTGGATACAGGAGCACACAGACTAACACTGCACTAATGTACAAGGTTGGATACAGGAGCACACAGACTAACACTGCACTAATGTACAAGGTTGGATACAGGAGCACACAGACTAACACTGCACTAGTGTACAAGGTTGGATACAGGAGCACACAGACTAACACGGCACTAGTGTACAAGGTTGGATACAGGTGCACACAGACTAACACTGCACTTGTGTACAAGGTTGGATACAGGAGTACACAGACTAACACTGCACTAGTGTACAAGGTTGTATGCAGGAGCACACAGACTAACAATGCACTAGTATACAAGGTTGTATGCAGGAGCACACAGACTAACACTACACTAGTGTACAAGGTTGTATGCAGGAGCACACAGACTAACACTGCACTAGTGTACAAGGTTGTATACAGGAGCACACAGGCTAACACTGCACTAGTGTACAAGGTTGGATACAGGAGCACACAGACTAACACTACACTACTGTACAAGGTTGGATACAGGGGCACACAGACTAACACTGCACTAGTGTACAAGGTTGGATACAGTATCACACAGAGTAATACTACACTAGTGTACAAGGTTGGATTCAGGGGCACACAAACTAACACTGCACTAATATACAAGGTTAGCAACCATGCCACTTATGAAGAGAAGGCTGCCAGGAGTGGAAGGACTGAGAGGTGCACGTGATGTGGGTACTTTCAGTGTGTGGAGCCAACGTCTTAGAGGAGGGATGCAGGATCTGAGGTCCCACTCCTCATAAGAAAGCCTTCTGGGGTGATCCTGATACCAGAGAAGAGGGTACATCTGAAAAAAAGCAGTGTGCCAGTTGCCATTATTGGTAACCCTGCGCATGTGAGGTGATTAAGTGACATAATGTGTTTCAGGTGGAATCTCTGTCATACAACACAGTATGGAACCCAGTGAAATTGGGTGTTGGAGCTTAGCATTGTGTGAAGTTGGGTGTGAAACTTAGGATGGTGTGAAGTTGGGTGTGAAATCTTAGCATTGTGTGAAGTTGGGTGTGAAACCTTAGTGTTGTGTGAAACTGGGTGCAAAATCTTAGCATTCTGTGAAGTTGGGTGTGAAACCTTAGCATTGTGTGAAATTGGGTGTGAAACATTAGCACTGTGTGAAGTTGTGTGTGAAACCTTAGCATTGTGTGAAATTGGTTGTGAAACCTTTGTGTTGTGTGAAATTCAGTGTGGAACCTTAGTGTTGTGTGAAGTTAGATGTGAAGTTGGGTGTCAAACATTAGCATTGTGTTAAGTTGGGTGTGAAACCTTAGCATTGTGTGAAATTCGGTGTGAAACCTTAGCATTGTGTGAAGTTGAGTGTGAAACCTTAGTGTTGTGTTAAGTTGGGTGTGAAACCTTAGTGTTCTGTGAAATTAGGTATGAAACCTTAGTGTTGTGTGAAGTTGGGTGTGAAACCTTAACATTATGTGAAGTTGGATGTGAAACCTTAGCATTGTGTGAAGTTCGATGTGAAACCTTAGTGTTGTGTGAAATTGGGTGTGAAACCTTAGTGTTGTGTGAAGTTTGATGTGAAACCTTAGTGTTGTGTTAAATTGGGTGTGAAACCTTAGTGTTGTGTGAAGTTTGATGTGAAACCTTAGTGTTGTGTGAAATTGGGTATGAAACCTTAGTATTGTGTGAAGTTGGGTGTGAAACCTTAGCATTGTGTGAAGTTCGATGTGAAACCTTAGCATTGTGTGAAGTTGGGTGTGAAACCCTAGCATTGTGTGACGTTTGTTGTGAAACCTTAGTGTTGTGTGAAGTTGGCTTTGAAACCTTAGTGTTTTGTTAAGTTGGATGTGAAACCTTAGCATTGTGTGAAGTTGGGTGTGAAACCCTAGCATTGTGTGACTTTTGTTGTGAAACCTTAGTGTTGTGTGAAGTTGGGTGTGAAACCTTAGCATTGTGTGAAGTTGGGTGTGAAACCGTAGTGTTGTGTTAAGTTGGGTGTGAAACCTTAGTGTTGTGTGAAATTCGGTGTGAAACCTTTGTGTTGTGTGAAATTAGGTGTGAAGTTGGGTGTGAAACCTTAGCATTGTGTGAAATTGGGTGTGAAACTTTAGCATTGTGTGAAATTCGGTGTGAAACCTTAGCATTGTGTGAAGATGAGTGTGAAACCATAGTGTTGTGTTAAGTTGGGTGTGAAACCTTAGTGTTGTGTGAAATTAGGTGTGAAACCTTAGTGTTGTGTGAAGTTGGGTGTGAACCCTTAGTGTTGTGTGAAGTTGGGTGTGGAACCTTAAGGTTGTGTGAATTTGGGTGTGAAACCTTAGCATTATGTGAATTTGGGTGTGAAACCTAAGCATTGTGTGAAGTTCGATGTGAAACCTTAGTGTTGTGTGAAATTGGGTGTGAAACCTTAGTGTTGTGTGAAGTTTGATGTGAAACCTTAGTGTTGTGTAAAATTGGGTATGAAACCTTAGTATTGTGTGAAGTTGGGTGTGAAACCTTAGCATTGTGTGAAGTTCAATGTGAAACCTTAGTGTTGTATGAAATTGGGTGTGAAACCTTAGCATTGCTTGAAATTGGGTGTGAAACCCTAGCATTGTGTGACGTTTGTTGTGAAACCTTAGTGTTGTGTGAAGTTGGCTGTGAAACCTTAGAATTGTGTGAAGTTGAGTGTGAAACCCTAGCATTGTGTGAAGTTGGGTGTGAAACCTTAGTGTTGTGTGAAGCTTGGTGTGAAACCTTAGCATTGTGTGAAGTTGGGTGTGAAACCTTAACGTTGTGTGAAATTGGGTGTGAAACCTTAGCATTGTGTGAAGTTGGGTGTGAAACCTTAGTGTTTTGTGAAATTGGGTGTGAAACCTTAAAGTTGTGTGAAATTTGGTGTGAAACCTTAGTGTTGTGTGAAGTTAGGTGTGAAGTTGGGTGTCAAACATTAGCATTGTGTTAAGTTGGGTGTGAAACCTTAGTATTGTTTGAAATTGGGTGTGAAACCTTAGCATTGTATGACATTGGGTGTGAAACCTTAGCATTGTGTGAAGTTGAGTATGAAACCTCAGTGTTGTGTTAAGTTGGGTGTGAAACCTTAGTGTTGTGTGAAATTAGGTATGAAACCTTAGTGTTGTGTGAAGTTGGGTGTGAAACCTTAGCATTATGTGAAGTTGGGTGTGAAACCTTAGCATTGTGTGATGTTCGATGTGAAACCTTAGTGTTGTGTGAAATTGGGTGTGAAACCTTAGTGTTGTGTGAAGTTTGATGTGAAACCTTAGTGTTGTGTGAAATTGGGTGTGAAACCTTAGTGTTGTGTGAAATTGGGTATGAAACCTTAGTATTGTGTGAAGTTGGGTGTGAAACCTTAGCATTGTTTGAAGTTCGATGTGAAACCTTAGTGTTGTGTGAAATTGAGTGTGAAACCTTAGCATTGTGTGAAGTTGGGTGTGAAACCCTAGCATTGTGTGAAGTTGGGTGTGAAACCCTAGCATTGTGTGACGTTTGTTGTGAAACCTTAGTGTTGTGTGAAGCTGGGTGTGAAACCTTAGCATTGCGTGAAGTTGGGTGTGAAACCCTAGTATTGTGTGATGTTTGTTGTGAAACCTTAGTGTTGTGTGAAGCTGGGTATTAAACCTTAGCATTGTGTGACGTTGGGTGTGAAACCTTAACGTTGTGTGAAATTGGGTGTGAAACCTTAGTGTTGTGTTAAGTTGGGTGTGAAACCCTAGATTGTGTGACGTTTGTTGTGAAACCTTAGTGTTGTGTGAAGCTGGGTGTGAAACCTTAGCATTGTGTGAAGTTGGGTGTGAAACCTTAACGTTGTGTGAAATTGGGTGTGAAACCTTAGTGTTGTGTTAAGTTGGGTGTGAAACCCTAGATTGTGTGACGTTTGTTGTGAAACCTTAGTGTTGTGTGAAGCTGGGTGTGAAACCTTAGCATTGTGTGAAGTTGGGTGTGAAACCTTAACGTTGTGTGAAATTGGGTGTGAAACCTTAGTGTTGTGTTAAGTTGGGTGTGAAACCTTAGCATTGTGTGAAGTTGGGTGTGAAACCCTAGCATTGTGTGACGTTTGTTGTGAAACCTTAGTGTTGTGTGAAGTTGGCTGTGAAACCTTAGTGTTGTGTTAAGTTGGGTGTGAAACTTAGCATTGTGTGAAGTTGGGTGTGAAACCCTAGCATTGTGTGACTTTTGTTGTGAAACCTTAGTGTTGTGTGAAGTTGGGTGTGAAACCTTAGCATTGTGTGAAGCTGGGTGTGAAACCGTAGTGTTGTGTTAAGTTGGGTGTGAAACCTTAGTGTTGTGTGAAATTCGGTGTGAAACCTTTGTGTTGTGTGAAATTAGGTGTGAAGTTGGGTGTCAAACCTTAGAATTGTGTTAAGTTGGGTGTGAAACCTTAGTATTGTGTGAAATTGGGTGTGAAACTTTAGCATTGTGTGAAATTCGGTGTGAAACCTTAGCATTGTGTGAAGTTGAGTGTGAAACCATAGTGTTGTGTTAAGTTGGGTGTGAAACCTTAGTGTTGTGTGAAATTAGGTGTGAAACCTTAGTGTTGTGTGAAGTTGGGTGTGAACCCTTAGTGTTGTGTGAAGATGGGTGTGGAACCTTAATGTTGTGTGAATTTGGGTGTGAAACCTTAGCATTATGTGAATTTGGGTATGAAACCTTAGCATTGTGTGAAGTTCGATGTGAAACCTTAGTGTTGTGTGAAATTGGGTGTGAAACCTTAGTGTTGTGTTAAGTTGGGTGTGAAACCTTAGCATTGTGTGAAGTTGGGTGTGAAACCCTAGCATTGTGTGACGTTTGCTGTGAAACCTTAGTGTTGTGTGAAGTTGGCTGTGAAACCTTAGTGTTGTGTTAAGTTGGGTGTGAAACCTTAGCATTGTGTGAAGTTGGGTGTGAAACCCTAGCATTGTGTGACTTTTGTTGTGAAACCTTAGTGTTGTGTGAAGTTGGGTGTGAAACCTTAGCATTGTGTGAAGCTGGGTGTGAAACCGTAGTGTTGTGTGAAGTTCGATGTGAAACCTTAGTGTTGTGTGAAATTGGGTGTGAAACCTTAGTGTTGTGTGAAGTTTGATGTGAAACCTTAGTGTTGTGTGAAATTGGGTATGAAACCTTAGTATTGTGTGAAGTTGGATGTGAAACCTTAGCATTGTGTGAAGTTCAATGTGAAACCTTAGTGTTGTGTGAAATTGGGTGTGAAACCTTAGCATTGTTTGAAGGTGGGTGTGAAACCCTAGCATTGTGTGACGTTTGTTGTGAAACCTTAGTGTTGTGTGAAGCTTGGTGTGAAACCTTAGCATTGTGTGAAGTTGGGTGTGAAACCTTAACGTTGTGTGAAATTGGGTGTGAAACCTTAGCATTGTGTGAAGTTTGGTGTGAAACCTTAGTATTTTGTGAAATTGGGTGTGAAACCTTAGTGTTGTGTGAAATTGGGTATGAAACCTTAGTATTGTGTGAAGTTGGGTGTGAAACCTTAGCATTGTGTGAAGTTCAATGTGAAAAAATAGTGTTGTGTGAAGTTGGCTGTGAAACCTTAGAATTGTGTGAAGTTAAGTGTGAAACCCTAGCATTGTGTGAAGCTTGGTGTGAAACCTTAGCATTGTGTGAAGTTGGGTGTGAAACCTTAACGTTGTGTGAAATTGGGTGTGAAACCTTAGCATTGTGTGAAGTTTGGTGTGAAACCTTAGTATTTTGTGAAATTGGGTGTGAAACCTTAGTGTTGTGTGAAATTTGGTGTGAAACCTTAGTGTTGTGTGAAGTTAGGTGTGAAGTTGGGTGTCAAACATTAGCATTGTGTTAAGTTGGGTGTGAAACCTTAGTATTGTGTGAAGTTCTATGTGAAACCTTAGTGTTGTGTGAAATTGGGTGTGAAACCTTAGCATTGTTTGAAGTTGGGTGTGAAACCTAGCATTGTGTGACGTTTGTTGTGAAACCTTAGTGTTGTGTGAAGCTTGGTGTGAAACCTTAACGTTGTGTGAAATTGGGTGTGAAACCTTAGCATTGTGTGAAGTTTGGTGTGAAACCTTAGTATTTTGTGAAATTGGGTGTGAAACCTTAGTGTTGTGTGAAATTGGGTATGAAACCTTAGTATTGTGTGAAGTTGGGTGTGAAACCTTAGCATTGTGTGAAGTTCAATGTGAAACCTTAGTGTTGTGTGAAGTTGGCTGTGAAACCTTAGAATTGTGTGAAGTTGAGTGTGAAACCCTAGCATTGTGTGAAGTTGGGTGTGAAACCTTAGTGTTGTGTGAAGCTTGGTGTGAAACCTTAGCATTGTGTGAAGTTGGGTGTGAAACCTTAACGTTGTGTGAAATTGGGTGTGAAACCTTAGCATTGTGTGAAGTTTGGTGTGAAACCTTAGTATTTTGTGAAATTGGGTGTGAAACCTTAGTGTTGTGTGAAATTTGGTGTGAAACCTTAGTGTTGTGTGAAGTTAGGTGTGAAGTTGGGTGTCAAACATTATCATTGTGTTAAGTTGGGTGTGAAACCTTAGTATTGTTTGAAATTGGGTGTGAAACCTTAGCATTGTATGAAATTGGGTGTGAAACCTTAGCATTGTGTGAAGTTGAGTGTGAAACCTTAGTGTTGTGTTAAGTTGGGTGTGAATCCTTAGTGTTGTGTGAAATTAGGTATGAAACCTTAGTGTTGTGTGAAGTTGGGTGTGAAACCTTAGCATTGTGTGAAGTTGGGTCTGAAACCTTAACGTTGTGTGAAATTGGGTATGAAACCTAAGTGTTGTGTGAAGTTGGGTGTGAAACCTTAGTGTTGTGTGAAGTTTGATGTGAAACCTTAGTGTTGTGTAAAATTGGGTATGAAACCTTAGTATTGTGTGAAGTTGGGTGTGAAACCTTAGCATTGTGTGAAGTTCAATGTGAAACCTTAGTGTTGTGTGAAATTGGGTGTGAAACCCTAGTATTGTGTGATGTTTGTTGTGAAACCTTAGTGTTGTGTGAAGCTGGGTGTTAAACCTTAGCATTGTGTGACGTTGGGTGTGAAACCTTAACGTTGTGTGAAATTGGGTGTGAAACCTTAGTGTTGTGTTAAGTTGGGTGTGAAACCCTAGATTGTGTGACGTTTGTTGTGAAACCTTAGTGTTGTGTGAAGCTGGGGTGTGAAACCTTAGCATTGTGTGAAGTTGGGTGTGAAACCTTAACGTTGTGTGAAATTGGGTGTGAAACCTTAGTGTTGTGTGAAGTTCAATGTGAAACCTTAGTGTTGTGTGAAATTAGGTGTGAAACCTTAGTGTTGTGTGAAGTTGGGTGTGAACCCTTAGTGTTGTGTGAAGTTGGGTGTGAACCCTTAGTGTTGTGTGAAGTTGGGTGTGGAACCTTAATGTTGTGTGAATTTGGGTGTGAAACCTTAGCATTATGTGAAGTTGGGTGTGAAACCTTAGCATTATGTGAAGTTGGGTGTGAAACCTTAGAATTGTGTGAAGTTCAATGTGAAACCTTAGTGTTGTATGAAATTGGGTGTGAAACCTTAGCATTGCTTGAAATTGGGTGTGAAACCCTAGCATTGTGTGACGTTTGTTGTGAAACCTTAGTGTTGTGTGAAGTTGGCTGTGAAACCTTAGAATTGTGTGAAGTTGAGTGTGAAACCCTAGCATTGTGTGAAGTTGGGTGTGAAACCTTAGTGTTGTGTGAAGCTTGGTGTGAAACCTTAGCATTGTGTGAAGTTGGGTGTGAAACCTTAACGTTGTTTGAAATTGGGTGTGAAACCTTAGCATTGTGTGAAGTTGGGTGTGAAACCTTAGTGTTTTGTGAAATTGGGTGTGAAACCTTAAAGTTGTGTGAAATTTGGTGTGAAACCTTAGTGTTGTGTGAAGTTAGGTGTGAAGTTGGGTGTCAAACATTAGCATTGTGTTAAGTTGGGTGTGAAACCTTAGTATTGTTTGAAATTGGGTGTGAAACCTTAGCATTGTATGACATTGGGTGTGAAACCTTAGCATTGTGTGAAGTTGAGTGTGAAACCTTAGTGTTGTGTTAAGTTGGGTGTGAAACCTTAGTGTTGTGTGAAATTAGGTATGAAACCTTAGTGTTGTGTGAAGTTGGGTGTGAAACCTTAGCATTATGTGAAGTTGGGTGTGAAACCTTAGCATTGTGTGATGTTCGATGTGAAACCTTAGTGTTGTGTGAAATTGGGTGTGAAACCTTAGTGTTGTGTGAAGTTTGATGTGAAACCTTAGTGTTGTGTGAAATTGGGTGTGAAACCTTAGTGTTGTGTGAAATTGGGTATGAAACCTTAGTATTGTGTGAAGTTGGGTATGAAACCTTAGCATTGTTTGAAGTTCGATGTGAAACCTTAGTGTTGTGTGAAATTGAGTGTGAAACCTTAGCATTGTGTGAAGTTGGGTGTGAAACCCTAGCATTGTGTGAAGTTGGGTGTGAAACCCTAGCATTGTGTGACGTTTGTTGTGAAACCTTAGTGTTGTGTGAAGCTGGGTGTGAAACCTTAGCATTGCGTGAAGTTGGGTGTGAAACCCTAGTATTGTGTGATGTTTGTTGTGAAACATTAGTGTTGTGTGAAGCTGGGTATTAAACCTTAGCATTGTGTGACGTTGGGTGTGAAACCTTAACGTTGTGTGAAATTGGGTGTGAAACCTTAGTGTTGTGTTAAGTTGGGTGTGAAACCCTAGATTGTGTGACGTTTGTTGTGAAACCTTAGTGTTGTGTGAAGCTGGGTGTGAAACCTTAGCATGTGTGAAGTTGGGTGTGAAACCTTAACGTTGTGTGAAATTGGGTGTGAAACCTTAGTGTTGTGTTAAGTTGGGTGTGAAACCCTAGATTGTGTGACGTTTGTTGTGAAACCTTAGTGTTGTGTGAAGCTGGGTGTGAAACCTTAGCATTGTGTGAAGTTGGGTGTGAAACCTTAACGTTGTGTGAAATTGTGTGTGAAACCTTAGTGTTGTGTTAAGTTGGGTGTGAAACCTTAGCATTGTGTGAAGTTGGGTGTGAAACCCTAGCATTGTGTGACGTTTGTTGTGAAACCTTAGTGTTGTGTGAAGTTGGGTGTGAAACCTTAGTGTTGTGTTAAGTTGGGTGTGAAACCTTAGCATTGTGTGAAGTTGGTGTGAAACCCTAGGATTGTGTGACTTTTGTTGTGAAACCTTAGTGTTGTGTGAAGTTGGGTGTGAAACCTTAGCATTGTGTGAAACTGGGTGTGAAACCGTAGTGTTGTGTTAAGTTGGGTGTGAAACCTTAGTGTTGTGTGAAATTCGGTGTGAAACCTTTGTGTTGTGTGAAATTAGGTGTGAAGTTGGGTGTCAAACCTTAGCATTGTGTTAAGTTGGGTGTGAAACCTTAGTATTGTGTGAAATTGGGTGTGAAACTTTAGCATTGTGTGAAATTCGGTGTGAAACCTTAGCATTGTGTGAAGTTGAGTGTGAAACCATAGTGTTGTGTTAAGTTGGGTGTGAAACCTTAGTGTTGTTTGAAATTAGGTGTGAAACCTTAGTGTTGTGTGAAGTTGGGTGTGAACCCTTAGTGTTGTGTGAAGTTGGTTGTGGAACCTTAATGTTGTGTGAATTTGGGTGTGAAACCTTAGCATTATGTGAATTTTGGTGTGAAACCTTAGCATTGTGTGAAGTTCGATGTGAAACCTTAGTGTTGTGTGAAATTGGGGTGTGAAACCTTAGTGTTGTGTGAAGTTTGATGTGAAACCTTAGTGTTGTGTGAAATTGGGTATGAAACCTTAGTATTGTGTGAAGTTGGGTGTGAAACCTTAGCATTGTGTGAAGTTCAATGTGAAACCTTAGTGTTGTGTGAAATTGGGTGTGAAACCTTTGCATTGTTTGAAGGTGGGTGTGAAACCCTAGCATTGTGTGACGTTTGTTGTGAAACCTTAGTGTTGTGTGAAGCTTGGTGTGAAACCTTAGCATTGTGTGAAGTTGGGTGTGAAACCTTAACGTTGTGTGAAATTGGGTGTGAAACCTTAGCATTGTGTGAAGTTTGGTGTGAAACCTTAGTATTTTGTGAAATTGGGTGTGAAACCTTAGTGTTGTGTGAAATTGGGTATGAAACCTTAGTATTGTGTGAAGTTGGGTGTGAAACCTTAGCATTGTGTGAAGTTCAATGTGAAACCTTAGTGTTGTGTGAAGTTGGCTGTGAAACCTTAGAATTGTGTGAAGTTAAGTGTGAAACCCTAGCATTGTGTGAAGCTTGGTGTGAAACCTTAGCATTGTGTGAAGTTGGGTGTGAAACCTTAACGTTGTGTGAAATTGGGTGTGAAACCTTAGCATTGTGTGAAGTTTGGTGTGAAACCTTAGTATTTTGTGAAATTGGGTGTGAAACCTTAGTGTTGTGTGAAATTTGGTGTGAAACCTTAGTGTTGTGTGAAGTTAGGTGTGAAGTTGGGTGTCAAACATTAGCATTGTGTTAAGTTGGGTGTGAAACCTTAGTATTGTGTGAAGTTCTATGTGAAACCTTAGTGTTGTGTGAAATTGGGTGTGAAACCTTAGCATTGTTTGAAGTTGGGTGTGAAACCCTAGCATTGTGTGACGTTTGTTGTGAAACCTTAGTGTTGTGTGAAGCTTGGTGTGAAACCTTAACGTTGTGTGAAATTGGGTGTGAAACCTTAGCATTGTGTGAAGTTTGGTGTGAAACCTTAGTATTTTGTGAAATTGGGTGTGAAACCTTAGTGTTGTGTGAAATTGGGTATGAAACCTTAGTATTGTGTGAAGTTGGGTGTGAAACCTTAGCATTGTGTGAAGTTCAATGTGAAACCTTAGTGTTGTGTGAAGTTGGCTGTGAAACCTTAGAATTGTGTGAAGTTGAGTGTGAAACCCTAGCATTGTGTGAAGTTGGGTGTGAAACCTTAGTGTTGTGTGAAGCTTGGTGTGAAACCTTAGCATTGTGTGAAGTTGGGTGTGAAACCTTAACGTTGTGTGAAATTGGGTGTGAAACCTTAGCATTGTGTGAAGTTTGGTGTGAAACCTTAGTATTTTGTGAAATTGGATGTGAAACCTTAGTGTTGTGTGAAATTTGGTGTGAAACCTTAGTGTTGTGTGAAGTTAGGTGTGAAGTTGGGTGTCAAACATTATCATTGTGTTAAGTTGGGTGTGAAACCTTAGTATTGTTTGAAATTGGGTGTGAAACCTTAGCATTGTATGAAATTGGGTGTGAAACCTTAGCATTGTGTGAAGTTGAGTGTGAAACCTTAGTGTTGTGTTAAGTTGGGTGTGAATCCTTAGTGTTGTGTGAAATTAGGTATGAAACCTTAGTGTTGTGTGAAGTTGGGTGTGAAACCTTAGTATTGTGTGAAGTTGGGTCTGAAACCTTAACGTTGTGTGAAATTGGGTATGAAACCTAAGTGTTGTGTGAAGTTGGGTGTGAAACCTTAGTGTTGTGTGAAGTTTGATGTGAAACCTTAGTGTTGTGTAAAATTGGGTATGAAACCTTAGTATTGTGTGAAGTTGGGTGTGAAACCTTAGCATTGTGTGAAGTTCAATGTGAAACCTTAGTGTTGTGTGAAATTGGGTGTGAAACCCTAGTATTGTGTGATGTTTGTTGTGAAACCTTAGTGTTGTGTGAAGCTGGGTGTTAAACCTTAGCATTGTGTGACGTTGGGTGTGAAACCTTAACGTTGTGTGAAATTGGGTGTGAAACCTTAGTGTTGTGTTAAGTTGGGTGTGAAACCCTAGATTGTGTGACGTTTGTTGTGAAACCTTAGTGTTGTGTGAAGCTGGGTGTGAAACCTTAGCATTGTGTGAAGTTGGGTGTGAAACCTTAACGTTGTGTGAAATTGGGTGTGAAACCTTAGTGTTGTGTTAAGTTGGGTGTGAAACCCTAGATTGTGTGACGTTTGTTGTGAAACCTTAGTGTTGTGTGAAGCTGGGTGTGAAACCTTAGCATTGTGTGAAGTTGGGTGTGAAACCTTAACGTTGTGTGAAATTGGGTGTGAAACCTTAGTGTTGTGTTAAGTTGGGTGTGAAACCTTAGCATTGTGTGAAGTTGGGTGTGAAACCCTAGCATTGTGTGACGTTTGTTGTGAAACCTTAGTGTTGTGTGAAGTTGGCTGTGAAACCTTAGTGTTGTGTTAAGTTGGGTGTGAAACCTTAGCATTGTGTGAAGTTGGGTGTGAAACCCTAGCATTGTGTGACTTTTGTTGTGAAACCTTAGTGTTGTGTGAAGTTTGATGTGAAACCTTAGTGTTGTGTGAAATTGGGTATGAAACCTTAGTATTGTGTGAAGTTGGGTGTGAAACCTTAGCATTGTGTGAAGTTCAATGTGAAACCTTAGTGTTGTGTGAAATTGGGTGTGAAACCTTTGCATTGTTTGAAGGTGGGTGTGAAACCCTAGCATTGTGTGATGTTTGTTGTGAAACCTTAGTGTTGTGTGAAGCTTGGTGTGAAACCTTAGCATTGTGTGAAGTTGGGTGTGAAACCTTAACGTTGTGTGAAATTGGGTGTGAAACCTTAGCATTGTGTGAAGTTTGGTGTGAAACCTTAGTATTTTGTGAAATTGGGTGTGAAACCTTAGTGTTGTGTGAAATTGGGTATGAAACCTTAGTATTGTGTGAAGTTGGGTGTGAAACCTTAGCATTGTGTGAAGTTCAATGTGAAACCTTAGTGTTGTGTGAAGTTGGCTGTGAAACCTTAGAATTGTGTGAAGTTAAGTGTGAAACCCTAGCATTGTGTGAAGCTTGGTGTGAAACCTTAGCATTGTGTGAAGTTGGGTGTGAAACCTTAACGTTGTGTGAAATTGGGTGTGAAACCTTAGCATTGTGTGAAGTTTGGTGTGAAACCTTAGTATTTTGTGAAATTGGGTGTGAAACCTTAGTGTTGTGTGAAATTTGGTGTGAAACCTTAGTGTTGTGTGAAGTTAGGTGTGAAGTTGTGTGTCAAACATTAGCATTGTGTTAAGTTGGGTGTGAAACCTTAGTATTGTGTGAAGTTCTATGTGAAACCTTAGTGTTGTGTGAAATTGGGTGTGAAACCTTAGCATTGTTTGAAGTTGGGTGTGAAACCCTAGCATTGTGTGACGTTTGTTGTGAAACCTTAGTGTTGTGTGAAGCTTGGTGTGAAACCTTAACGTTGTGTGAAATTGGGTGTGAAACCTTAGCATTGTGTGAAGTTTGGTGTGAAACCTTAGTATTTTGTGAAATTGGGTGTGAAACCTTAGTGTTGTGTGAAATTGGGTATGAAACCTTAGTATTGTGTGAAGTTGGGTGTGAAACCTTAGCATTGTGTGAAGTTCAATGTGAAACCTTAGTGTTGTGTGAAGTTGGCTGTGAAACCTTAGAATTGTGTGAAGTTGAGTGTGAAACCCTAGCATTGTGTGAAGCTTGGTGTGAAACCTTAGCATTGTGTGAAGTTGGGTGTGAAACCTTAACGTTGTGTGAAATTGGGTGTGAAACCTTAGCATTGTGTGAAGTTTGGTGTGAAACCTTAGTATTTTGTGAAATTGGGTGTGAAACCTTAGTGTTGTGTGAAATTTGGTGTGAAACCTTAGTGTTGTGTGAAGTTAGGTGTGAAGTTGGGTGTCAAACATTATCATTGTGTTAAGTTGGGTGTGAAACCTTAGTATTGTTTGAAATTGGGTGTGAAACCTTAGCATTGTATGAAATTGGGTGTGAAACCTTAGCATTGTGTGAAGTTGAGTGTGAAACCTTAGTGTTGTGTTAAGTTGGGTGTGAATCCTTAATGTTGTGTGAAATTAGGTATGAAACCTTAGTGTTGTGTGAAGTTGGGTGTGAAACCTTAGTATTGTGTGAAGTTGGGTCTGAAACCTTAACGTTGTGTGAAATTGGGTATGAAACCTAAGTGTTGTGTGAAGTTGGGTGTGAAACCTTAGTGTTGTGTGAAGTTTGATGTGAAACCTTAGTGTTGTGTAAAATTGGGTATGAAACCTTAGTATTGTGTGAAGTTGGGTGTGAAACCTTAGCATTGTGTGAAGTTCAATGTGAAACCTTAGTGTTGTGTGAAATTGGGTGTGAAACCCTAGTATTGTGTGATGTTTGTTGTGAAACCTTAGTGTTGTGTGAAGCTGGGTGTTAAACTTAGCATTGTGTGACGTTGGGTGTGAAACCTTAACGTTGTGTGATATTGGGTGTGAAACCTTAGTGTTGTGTTAAGTTGGGTGTGAAACCCTAGATTGTGTGACGTTTGTTGTGAAACCTTAGTGTTGTGTGAAGCTGGGTGTGAAACCTTAGCATTGTGTGAAGTTGGGTGTGAAACCTTAACGTTGTGTGAAATTGGGTGTGAAACCTTAGTGTTGTGTTAAGTTGGGTGTGAAACCCTAGATTGTGTGACGTTTGTTGTGAAACCTTAGTGTTGTGTGAAGCTGGGTGTGAAACCTTAGCATTGTGTGAAGTTGGGTGTGAAACCTTAACGTTGTGTGAAATTGGGTGTGAAACCTTAGTGTTGTGTTAAGTTGGGTGTGAAACCTTAGCATTGTGTGAAGTTGGGTGTGAAACCCTAGCATTGTGTGACGTTTGTTGTGAAACCTTAGTGTTGTGTGAAGTTGGCTGTGAAATCTTAGTGTTGTGTTAAGTTGGGTGTGAAACCTTAGCATTGTGTGAAGTTGGGTGTGAAACCCTAGCATTGTGTGACTTTTGTTGTGAAACCTTAGTGTTGTGTGAAGTTGGGTGTGAAACCTTAGCATTGTGTGAAGCTGGGTGTGAAACCGTAGTGTTGTGTTAAGTTGGGTGTGAAACCTTAGTGTTGTGTGAAATTCGGTGTGAAACCTTTGTGTTGTGTGAAATTAGGTGTGAAGTTGGGTGTCAAACCTTAGCATTGTGTTAAGTTGGGTGTGAAACCTTAGTATTGTGTGAAATTGGGTGTGAAACTTTAGCATTGTGTGAAATTCGGTGTGAAACCTTAGCATTGTGTGAAGTTGAGTGTGAAACCATAGTGTTGTGTTAAGTTGGGTGTGAAACCTTAGTGTTGTGTGAAATTAGGTGTGAAACCTTAGTGTTGTGTGAAGTTGGGTGTGAACCCTTAGTGTTGTGTGAAGTTGGGTGTGGAACCTTAATGTTGTGTGAATTTGGGTGTGAAACCTTAGCATTATGTGAATTTGGGTGTGAAACCTTAGCATTGTGTGAAGTTCGATGTGAAACCTTAGTGTTGTGTGAAATTGGGTATGAAACCTTAGTATTGTGTGAAGTTGGGTGTGAAACCTTAGCATTGTGTGAAGTTCAATGTGAAACCTTAGTGTTGTGTGAAATTGGGTGTGAAACCTTAGCATTGTTTGAAGGTGGGTGTGAAACCCTAGCATTGTGTGACGTTTGTTGTGAAACCTTAGTGTTGTGTGAAGCTTGGTGTGAAACCTTAGCATTGTGTGAAGTTGGGTGTGAAACCATAGTGTTGTGTTAAGTTGGGTGTGAAACCTTAGTGTTGTGTGAAATTAGGTGTGAAACCTTAGTGTTGTGTTGTGTAGTGTTGTGTTGGTTGAGTTGAGTGTGAAACCATAGTGTTGTGTTAAGTTGGGTGTGAAACCTTAGTGTTGTGTGAAATTAGGTGTGAACCCTTAGTGTTGTGTGAAGTTGGGTGTGGAACCTTAATGTTGTGTGAATTTGGGTGTGAAACCTTAGCATTATGTGAATTTGGGTGTGAAACCTTAGCATTGTGTGAAGTTCGATGTGAAACCTTAGTGTTGTGTGAAATTGGGTGTTAAACCTTAGTGTTGTGTGAAGTTTGATGTGAAACCTTAGTGTTGTGTGAAATTGGGTATGAAACCTTAGTATTGTGTGAAGTTGGGTGTGAAACCTTAGCATTGTGTGAAGTTCAATGTGAAACCTTAGTGTTGTGTGAAATTGGGTGTGAAACCTTTGCATTGTTTGAAGGTGGGTGTGAAACCCTAGCATTGTGTGACGTTTGTTGTGAAACCTTAGTGTTGTGTGAAGCTTGGTGTGAAACCTTAGCATTGTGTGAAGTTGGGTGTGAAACCTTAACGTTGTGTGAAATTGGGTGTGAAACCTTAGCATTGTGTGAAGTTTGGTGTGAAACCTTAGTATTTTGTGAAATTGGGTGTGAAACCTTAGTGTTGTGTGAAATTGGGTATGAAACCTTAGTATTGTGTGAAGTTGGGTGTGAAACCTTAGCATTGTGTGAAGTTCACTGTGAAACCTTAGTGTTGTGTGAAGTTGGCTGTGAAACCTTAGAATTGTGTGAAGTTGAGTGTGAAACCCTAGCATTGTGTGAAGTTGGGTGTGAAACCTTAGTGTTGTGTGAAGCTTGGTGTGAAACCTTAGCATTGTGTGAAGTTGGGTGTGAAACCTTAACGTTGTGTGAAATTGGGTGTGAAACCTTAGCATTGTGTGAAGTTTGGTGTGAAACCTTAGTATTTTGTGAAATTGGGTGTGAAACCTTAGTGTTGTGTGAAATTTGGTGTGAAACCTTAGTGTTGTGTGAAGTTAGGTGTGAAGTTGGGTGTCAAACATTAGCATTGTGTTAAGTTGGGTGTGAAACCTTAGTATTGTTTGAAATTGGGTGTGAAACCTTAGCATTGTATGAAATTGGGTGTGAAACCTTAGTGTTGTGTGAAATTGGGTGTGAAACCTTAACGTTGTATGAAATTGGGTGTGAAACCTTAGTGTTGTGTGAAATTGGGTGTGAAACCTTAGTATTGTTTGAAATTGGGTGTGAAACCTTAGCATTCTGTGAAGTTGAGTGTGAAACCTTAGTGTTGTGTTAAGTTGGGTGTGAATCCTTAGTGTTGTGTGAAATTAGGTGTGAAACCTTAGTGTTGTGTGAAGTTGGGTGTGAAACCTTAGTGTTGTGTGAAGTTGGGTGTGAAACCTTAGCATTGTGTGAAGTTGGGTCTGAAACCTTAACGTTGTGTGAAATTGGGTATGAAACCTAAGTGTTGTGTGAAGTTGGGTGTGAAACCTTAGTGTTGTGTGAAATTGGGTATGAAACCTTAGCATTGTGTGAAGTTGAGTGTGAAACCCTAGTGTTGTGTTAAGTTGGGTGTGAATCCTTAGTGTTGTGTGAAATTAGGTGTGAAACCTTAGTGTTGTGTGAAGTTGGGTGTGAAACCTTAGTATTGTTTGAAATTGGGTGTGAAACCTTAGCATTGTGTGAAGTTGAGTGTGAAACCTTAATGTTGTGTTAAGTTGGGTGTGGAACCTTAATGTTGTGTGAAATTAGGTGTGAAACCTTAGTGTTGTGTGAAGTTGGGTGTGAAACCTTAGTGTTGTGTGAAGTTGGGTGTGAAACCTTAGCATTGTGTGAAGTTGGGTCTGAAACCTTAACGTTGTGTGAAATTGGGTGTGAATCCTTAGTGTTGTGTGAAGTTGGGTGTGAAACCTTAGTATTGTTTGAAATTGGGTGTGAAACCTTAGCATTGTGTGAAGTTGAGTGTGAAACCTTAGTGTTGTGTGAAGTTGAGTGTGAAACCTTAGTGTTGTGTTAAGTTGGGTGTGAATTCTTAGTGTTGTGTGAAATTAGGTGTGAAACCTTAGTGTTGTGTGAAGTTGGGTGTGAAACCTTAGTGTTGTGTGAAGTTGGGTGTGAAACCTTAGTGTTGTGTGAAATTGGGTGTGAAACCTTAGCATTGTGTGAAGTTGAGTGTGAAACCTTAGTGTTGTGTTAAGTTGGGTGTGAATCCTTAGTGTTGTGTGAAATTAGGTGTGAAACCTTAGTGTTGTGTGAAGTTGGGTGTGAAACCTTAGTATTGTTTGAAATTGGGTGTGAAACCTTAGCATTGTGTGAAGTTGAGTGTGAAACCTTAGTGTTGTGTTAAGTTGGGTGTGGAACCTTAATGTTGTGTGAAATTAGGTGTGAAACCTTAGTGTTGTGTGAAGTTGGGTGTGAAACCTTAGTGTTGTGTGAAGTTGGGTGTGAAACCTTAGCATTGAGTGAAGTTGGGTCTGAAACCTTAACGTTGTGTGAAATTGGGTGTGAATCCTTAGTGTTGTGTGAAGTTGGGTGTGAAACCTTAGTATTGTTTGAAATTGGGTGTGAAACCTTAGCATTGTGTGAAGTTGAGTGTGAAACCTTAGTGTTGTGTGAAGTTGAGTGTGAAACCTTAGTGTTGTGTTAAGTTGGGTGTGAATCCTTAGTGTTGTGTGAAATTAGGTGTGAAACCTTAGTGTTGTGTGAAGTTGGGTGTGAAACCTTAGTGTTGTGTGAAGTTGGGTGTGAAACCTTAGCATTGTGTGAAGTTGGGTCTGAAACCTTAACGTTGTGTGAAATTGGGTATGAAACCTAAGTGTTGTGTGAAGTTGGGTGTGAAACCTTAGTGTTGTGTGAAATTGGGTATGAAACCTTAGTATTGTGTGAAGTTGGGTGTGAAACCTTAGCATTGTGTGAAGTTTGATGTGAAACCTTAGTGTTGTGTGAAATTGAGTGTGAAACCTTAGTGTTGTGTGAAGTTGGGTGTGAAACCTTAGTGTTGTGTGAAATTGAGTGTGAAACCTTAGTGTTGTGTGAAATTGAGTGTGAAACCTTGAGTCTATGAATAAGAGCTAGAGATGCTTGAAACGCGTCAGACTGTTCATAGTAGCTGATTTTTTCATGCCATGTCTTTGGATGTTTTTGGATTTAATTATATACTAGCAACGTGTGACGGCGTTGCCCGTCATGTCATGACCGTTGGGCGCACGTGTGTGAAATGCAGACACACTGATAAACACAGACATATGCAACACACAGGCAGACACATACCATACATCCCAAGTGTCCCTCTTTAGGAGGGACAGTCCCTCTTTGAGGGCCAAATCCCTCTGTCCCTCTTTCCCACCCTGTTGTCCCTCTTTTTAGGAGGTCAGACTGTGTGCAGGGCCGGCTCCACCTATAGGCGAGGTAGGCGCCGGCCTAGGGCGCACACGTACTGGGGGCGCGGGCATGCAGCAGAGAAGAGCTGCGCCCACACACACCACGCCAGGAACCACAACACAGTCAGGTCTGTGTTGCTACAGCTCTCCCTCATTGGGTCGGATCTTTAGTAATGCAGAGCGCGCTGGGAGTCATGATCTCCCGCCGCGCTCTCCATTACTGAAGAGAAGACTGCGCGGGAGATACAGGTATGTGATGGGGGGCAAGTTGGAGCTGAGGGGGCATAGTGGAGCTGAGGGGGCAAGTTGGAGCAGATGAGGGGCAAAGTGGAGATGATGGGGCAAGTTGGAGCTGTTAGGGGAAAGCTGGAGCTGAGGGGGCATAGTGGAGCTGGTGGGGGCAAGTTGGAGATGATGGGGGCAAGTTGGAGCTGATGAGGGTCAAAGTGGAGCTGATGAGGGTCAAAGTGGAGCTGAGGTGGGGCAAGTTGGAGCTGAGGGGGGCAAGTGGAGCTGAGGGGGGGCAAAGTGGAGCTGGTGGGGCAAGTTGGAGCGGATGGGGGCAAGTTGGAGCTGCTGGGGGCATAGTGGAGCTGCTGGGGGCAAGTTGGAGCGGATGGGAGGCAAAGTGGAGCTGATGGGGGTAAGTTGGAGAGGATGGGGGGCAAAGTGGAGCTGATGGGGGTAAGTTGGAGCTGAGGGGGCAAAGTGGAGCTGGTGGGGGCACGTTGGAGCTGATGGGGCAAGTTGGAGTTGATAGGGGCAAAGTGGAACTGGTGGGCCAAAGTGAAGCTGATAAGGGGCAAGTTGGAGCTGGTGGGGGGCATCTCTTACAGGCATCTCCAGAACAGGGGCAGAGTGGCTCAGGGGGCAGAGAGAGGACAATCACGAAAAGAGGTTGGGTATAAGTAGGCAGGGTATAAAGGGGTGGGACACAAGGGGCGGAGCGAAATGGGCGGCAAAATTAGGTTTTGCCTAGGGTGGCAAAAATCCTTGCACCAGCCGTGACTGTGTGGTGTGTATTACTTTGCTCTACAGCAATAAAGCAATAAACTTCAGTATATGTGTTTATACATTAGTCTGTGCAAATAAAATACTTTGGTCTTGAACTAAATCATTTATTCAGTTACATAAATAGCCAGTAATAGGTCATGAAATAACCTAAAAATTCTTACTAATGCCCCGCCCACCAGCCACACCCCCAATAATATCACCTAAAACTAACGTGTCCCTCTTTGGCCATGTGAAATGTTGGGAGGTCTGCACATACACACAGTGAGCGGCAGAAACATGCAAAAGACATGCACACACAGACACACTGGAGATGCACACATGGACAGACATATGTAACATAGATGTACACACACAGACACGCAACATATATGAGCAGAAACACATGTGCTCATGAGTTGTGTACCCCTCTGGCACTCAAAGGGTTAAGGTATAGAGAGGCATGTCAGAGTTAAATAGCAGTGGGAAGTGTGTTCATACCTGGGAACACTGACTTGTGAAGTCCCTAGAGGGGACTGATGTGGTGCTGATGTGGAGAGACAAATGGGGCAATCTGGGTTAAAAGTGGGTGGGGCTTAATCGCGAGTAGGGGGCGGGGCTTAACATAAATGTGAAAAAAGTGTTAGTAATAGGCTGGGGAAGGAGGAGAAGTGGGAGGGAAATGCAAGTTTACAGTGTGAGAGGTTTGAACACACTCCCTGAGGGGTAAGACTTGATACACAACCCTGTGGCAGTCAGTGGGTTAAGTGTGAATCTGATGGCTGTCTGTCCTGTGTCTTGCATGGCAAATGGTGACAGTGAAGAAGTAATTGAGCAATGAGGACCTACCTTAACCCTTTGAGTGCCATTTTGTTCCTCTGGTGCTGCAGTACAGGTCCTGCTGAGGCCTCTGGGAGTCAGGGTGAGTGACTGTGTGTGTGTGTGTCAGCCATATGTATTTCTGGCTTTGTGTGTGTATGTGGTGCTGTGTGTGTGAGTGGGGGCATGTGTGTTTGGTGCTGTGTAAGTAGGGCATGTGTGTGAGTTTGGTGCTGTATGAGTGGGGCATGTGTGTGAGTTTGGTGCTGTATGAGTGAGGCATGTGTGTGAGTTTGGTGCTGTATGAGTGGGGCATTGTGTGTGGTGGTCTGTGTGTGTGAGTGGGGCATGTGTGTGTGTTTGTGTGGTGCTGTGTGAGTGAGGCATGTGTGTGAGTTTGGTGCTGTATGAGTGAGGCACGTGTGTTTGTCTGTGGTGTAGGAGCAAGTGGCGGTCATATTGTTTTTTTCTGACATTGATAGTGGTGGGCGGGCTGCATAGTGGGGGCGGGCCAACTCCCTGCATGACTGAATCACCCAATAGGAACAGTAACTCCTGCTTTATGCCTCCCCTGGGTGTGTTTTGGCAGGCACAAAGTCTTCTTTTATATATATAGATGATGGAATATAGTGAACTTTTTACGGATAACATCAGTTTTGTTTGACCGTTTGTAATTCAAACACCTGAGCCGGGTGTGCTCCCACTTTGTCTCAAAAGTTTGATGTGAAACCTTAGTGTTGTGTGAAATTGAGTGTGAAACCTTAGCATTGTGTGAAGTTGGGTGTGAAACCCTAGCATTGTGTGAAGTTGGGTGTGAAACCCTAGCATTGTGTGACGTTTGTTGTGAAACCTTAGTGTTGTGTGAAGCTGGGTGTGAAACCTTAGCATTGTGTGAAGTTGGGTGTGAAACCCTAGCATTGTGTGATATTTGTTGTGAAACCTTAGTGTTGTGTGAAACTGGGTGTGAAACCTTAGCATTGTGTGAAGTTGGGTGTGAAATCTTAACGTTGTGTGAAATTTGGTGTGAAACCTTAGCATTGTGTGAAGTTGGTTGTGAAATCTTAGTATTGTGTGAAGTTGGGTGTGAAACATTAGCATTGCATGAGGATGGGTATGAAAACTTAGCATTGTGTGAAGTTGGGTGTGAAACATTAGCATTGCATGAGGATGGGTGTGAAACCTTAGTATTGTGTGAAGTTGGGTGTGAAATCTTAGTATTGTGTGAAGTTGGGTGTGAAACATTAGCATTGCATGAGGATGGGTATGAAAACTTAGCATTGTGTGAAGTTGGGTGTGAAACATTAGCATTGCATGAGGATGGGTGTGAAACCTTAGTATTGTGTGAAGTTGGGTGTGAAATCTTAGTATTGTGTGAAGTTGGGTGTGAAACATTAGCATTGCATGAGGATGGGTATGAAAACTTAGCATTGTGTGAAGTTGGGTGTGAAACATTAGCATTGCATGAGGATGTGTGTGAAACCTTAGTATTGTGTGAAGTTGGGTGTGAAATCTTAGTATTGTGTGAAGTTGGGTGTGAAATCTTAGTATTGTGTGAAGTTGGGTGTGAAACATTAGCATTGCATGAGGATGGGTATGAAAACTTAGCATTGTGTGAAGTTGGGTGTGAAACATTAGCATTGCATGAGGATGGGTGTGAAACCTTAGTATTGTGTGAAGTTGGGTGTGAAATCTTAGTATTGTGTGAAGTTGGGTGTGAAACATTAGCATTGCATGAGGATGGGTATGAAAACTTAGCATTGTGTGAAGTTGGGTGTGAAACATTAGCATTGCATGAGGATGGGTGTGAAACCTTAGTATTGTGTGAAGTTGGGTGTGAAATCTTAGTATTGTGTGAAGTTGGGTGTGAAATCTTAGTATTGTGTGAAGTTGGGTGTAAAACATTAGCATTGCATGAGGATGGGTATGAAAACTTAGCATTGTGTGAAGTTGGGTGTGAAACATTAGCATTGCATGAGGATGGGTGTGAAACCTTAGTATTGTGTGAAGTTGGGTGTGAAATCTTAGTATTGTGTGAAGTTGGGTGTGAAACATTAGCATTGCATGAGGATGGGTATGAAAACTTAGCATTGTGTGAAGTTGGGTGTGAAACATTAGCATTGCATGAGGATGGGTGTGAAACCTTAGTATTGTGTGAAGTTGGGTGTGAAATCTTAGTATTGTGTGAAGTTGGGTGTGAAACATTAGCATTGCATGAGGATGGGTATGAAAACTTAGCATTGTGTGAAGTTGGGTGTGAAACATTAGCATTGCATGAGGATGGGTGTGAAACCTTAGTATTGTGTGAAGTTGGGTGTGAAATCTTAGCATTGTGTGAAGTTGGGTGTGAAACATTAGCATTGCATGAGGATGGGTATGAAAACTTAGCATTGTGTGAAGTTGGGTGTGAAACATTAGCATTGCATGAGGCTGGGTGTGAAACCTTAGTATTGTGTGAAGTTGGGTGTGAAATCTTAGTATTGTGTGAAGTTGGGTGTGAAATCTTAGTATTGTGTGAAGTTGGGTGTGAAACATTAGCATTGCATGAGGATGGGTATGAAAACTTAGCATTGTGTGAAGTTGGGTGTGAAACATTAGCATTGCATGAGGATGGGTGTGAAACCTTAGTATTGTGTGAAGTTGGGTGTGAAATCTTAGTATTGTGTGAAGTTGGGTGTGAAACATTAGCATTGCATGAGGATGGGTATGAAAACTTAGCATTGTGTGAAGTTGGGTGTGAAACATTAGCATTGCATGAGGCTGGGTGTGAAACCTTAGTATTGTGTGAAGTTGGGTGTGAAATCTTAGTATTGTGTGAAGTTGGGTGTGAAACATTAGCATTGCATGAGGATGGGTATGAAAACTTAGCATTGTGTGAAGTTGGGTGTGAAACATTAGCATTGCATGAGGCTGGGTGTGAAACCTTAGTATTGTGTGAAGTTGGGTGTGAAATCTTAGTATTGTGTGAAGTTGGGTGTGAAACATTAGCATTGCATGAGGATGGGTATGAAAACTTAGCATTGTGTGAAGTTGGGTGTGAAACATTAGCATTGCATGAGGATGGGTGTGAAACCTTAGTATTGTGTGAAGTTGGGTGTGAAATCTTAGTATTGTGTGAAGTTGGGTGTGAAACATTAGCATTGCATGAGGATGGGTATGAAAACTTAGCATTGTGTGAAGTTGGGTGTGAAACATTAGCATTGCATGAGGATGGGTGTGAAACCTTAGTATTGTGTGAAGTTGGGTGTGAAATCTTAGTATTGTGTGAAGTTGGGTGTGAAACATTAGCATTGCATGAGGATGGGTATGAAAACTTAGCATTGTGTGAAGTTGGGTGTGAAACATTAGCATTGCATGAGGCTGGGTGTGAAACCTTAGTATTGTGTGAAGTTGGGTGTGAAATCTTAGTATTGGGTGAAGTTGGGTGTGAAATCTTAGTATTGTGTGAAGTTGGGTGTGAAACATTAGCATTGCATGAGGATGGGTATGAAAACTTAGCATTGTGTGAAGTTGGGTGTGAAACATTAGCATTGCATGAGGATGGGTGTGAAACCTTAGTATTGTGTGAAGTTGGGTGTGAAATCTTAGTATTGTGTGAAGTTGGGTGTGAAACATTAGCATTGCATGAGGATGGGTATGAAAACTTAGCATTGTGTGAAGTTGGGTGTGAAACATTAGCATTGCATGAGGCTGGGTGTGAAACCTTAGTATTGTGTGAAGTTGGGTGTGAAATCTTAGTATTGGGTGAAGTTGGGTGTGAAACATTAGCATTGCATGAGGATGGGTATGAAAACTTAGCATTGAGTGAAGTTGGGTGTGAAACATTAGCATTGCATGAGGATGGGTGTGAAACCTTAGTATTGTGTGAAGTTGGGTGTGAAATCTTAGTATTGTGTGAAGTTGGGTGTGAAATCTTAGTATTGTGTGAAGTTGGGTGTGAAACATTAGCATTGCATGAGGATGGGTATGAAAACTTAGCATTGTGTGAAGTTGGGTGTGAAACATTAGCATTGCATGAGGCTGGGTGTGAAACCTTAGTATTGTGTGAAGTTGGGTGTGAAATCTTAGTATTGTGTGAAGTTGGGTGTGAAATCTTAGTATTGTGTGAAGTTGGGTGTGAAACATTAGCATTGCATGAGGATGGGTATGAAAACTTAGCATTGTGTGAAGTTGGGTGTGAAACATTAGCATTGCATGAGGATGGGTGTGAAACCTTAGTATTGTGTGAAGTTGGGTGTGAAATCTTAGTATTGTGTGAAGTTGGTTGTGAAACATTAGCATTGCATGAGGATGGGTATGAAAACTTAGCATTGTGTGAAGTTGGGTGTGAAACATTAGCATTGCATGAGGATGGGTGTGAAACCTTAGTATTGTGTGAAGTTGGGTGTGAAATCTTAGTATTGTGTGAAGTTGGGTGTGAAACATTAGCATTGCATGAGGATGGGTATGAAAACTTAGCATTGTGTGAAGTTGGGTGTGAAACATTAGCATTGCATGAGGCTGGGTGTGAAACCTTAGTATTGTGTGAAGTTGGGTGTGAAATCTTAGTATTGTGTGAAGTTGGGTGTGAAATCTTAGTATTGTGTGAAGTTGGGTGTGAAACATTAGCATTGCATGAGGATGGGTATGAAAACTTAGCATTGTGTGAAGTTGGGTGTGAAACATTAGCATTGCATGAGGCTGGGTGTGAAACCTTAGTATTGTGTGAAGTTGGGTGTGAAATCTTAGTATTGTGTGAAGTTGGGTGTGAAACATTTGCATTGCATGAGGATGGGTATGAAAACTTAGCATTGTGTGAAGTTGGGTGTGAAATATTAGCATTGCATGAGGATGGGTGTGAAACCTTAGTATTGTGTGAAGTTGGGTGTGAAATCTTAGTATTGTGTGAAGTTGGGTGTGAAACATTAGCATTGCATGAGGATGGGTATGAAAACTTAGCATTGTGTGAAGTTGGGTGTGAAACATTAGCATTGCATGAGGCTGGGTGTGAAACCTTAGTATTGTGTGAAGTTGGGTGTGAAATCTTAGTATTGTGTGAAGTTGGGTGTGAAATCTTAGTATTGTGTGAAGTTGGGTGTGAAACATTAGCATTGCATGAGGATGGGTATGAAAACTTAGCATTGTGTGAAGTTGGGTGTGAAACATTAGCATTGCATGAGGCTGGGTGTGAAACCTTAGTATTGTGTGAAGTTGGGTGTGAAATCTTAGTATTGTGTGAAGTTGGGTGTGAAACATTTGCATTGCATGAGGATGGGTATGAAAACTTAGCATTGTGTGAAGTTGGGTGTGAAATATTAGCATTGCATGAGGATGGGTGTGAAACCTTAGTATTGTGTGAAGTTGGGTGTGAAATCTTAGTATTGTGTGAAGTTGGGTGTGAAACATTAGCATTGCATGAGGATGGGTATGAAAACTTAGCATTGTGTGAAGTTGGGTGTGAAACATTAGCATTGCATGAGGCTGGGTGTGAAACCTTAGTATTGTGTGAAGTTGGGTGTGAAATCTTAGTATTGTGTGAAGTTGGGTGTGAAACATTAGCATTGCATGAGGATGGGTATGAAAACTTAGCATTGTGTGAAGTTGGGTGTGAAACATTAGCATTGCATGAGGATGGGTGTGAAACCTTAGTATTGTGTGAAGTTGGGTGTGAAATCTTAGTATTGTGTGAAGTTGGGTGTGAAATCTTAGTATTGTGTGAAGTTGGGTGTGAAACATTAGCATTGCATGAGGATGGGTATGAAAACTTAGCATTGTGTGAAGTTGGGTGTGAAACATTAGCATTGCATGAGGCTGGGTGTGAAACCTTAGTATTGTGTGAAGTTGGGTGTGAAATCTTAGTATTGTGTGAAGTTGGGTGTGAAACATTAGCATTGCATGAGGATGGGTATGAAAACTTAGCATTGTGTGAAGTTGGGTGTGAAACATTAGCATTGCATGAGGATGGGTGTGAAACCTTAGTATTGTGTGAAGTTGGGTGTGAAATCTTAGTATTGTGTGAAGTTGGGTGTGAAATCTTAGTATTGTGTGAAGTTGGGCGTGAAACATTTGCATTGCATGAGGATGGGTATGAAAACTTAGCATTGTGTGAAGTTGGGTGTGAAACATTAGCATTGCATGAGGATGGGTGTGAAACCTTAGTATTGTGTGAAGTTGGGTGTGAAATCTTAGTATTGTGTGAAGTTGGGTGTGAAATCTTAGTATTGTGTGAAGTTGGGTGTGAAACATTAGCATTGCATGAGGATGGGCATGAAAACTTAGCATTGTGTGAAGTTGGGTGTGAAACATTAGCATTGCATGAGGATGGGTGTGAAACCTTAGTATTGTGTGAAGTTGGGTGTGAAATCTTAGTATTGTGTGAAGTTGGGTGTGAAACATTAGCATTGCATGAGGATGGGTATGAAAACTTAGCATTGTGTGAAGTTGGGTGTGAAACATTAGCATTGCATGAGGCTGGGTGTGAAACCTTAGTATTGTGTGAAGTTGGGTGTGAAATCTTAGTATTGTGTGAAGTTGGGTGTGAAACATTAGCATTGCATGAGGATGGGTATGAAAACTTAGCATTGTGTGAAGTTGGGTGTGAAACATTAGCATTGCATGAGGATGGGTGTGAAACCTTAGTATTGTGTGAAGTTGGGTGTGAAATCTTAGTATTGTGTGAAGTTGGGTGTGAAATCTTAGTATTGTGTGAAGTTGGGTGTGAAACATTAGCATTGCATGAGGATGGGTATGAAAACTTAGCATTGTGTGAAGTTGGGTGTGAAACATTAGCATTGCATGAGGATGGGTGTGAAACCTTAGTATTGTGTGAAGTTGGGTGTGAAATCTTAGTATTGTGTGAAGTTGGGTGTGAAATCTTAGTATTGTGTGAAGTTGGGTGTGAAACATTAGCATTGCATGAGGATGGGTATGAAAACTTAGCATTGTGTGAAGTTGGGTGTGAAACATTAGCATTGCATGAGGCTGGGTGTGAAACCTTAGTATTGTGTGAAGTTGGGTGTGAAATCTTAGTATTGTGTGAAGTTGGGTGTGAAACATTAGCATTGCATGAGGATGGGTATGAAAACTTAGCATTGTGTGAAGTTGGGTGTGAAACATTAGCATTGCATGAGGCTGGGTGTGAAACCTTAGTATTGTGTGAAGTTGGGTGTGAAATCTTAGTATTGTGTGAAGTTGGGTGTGAAATCTTAGTATTGTGTGAGTTGGGTGTGAAACATTAGCATTGCATGAGGATGGGTATGAAAACTTAGCATTGTGTGAAGTTGGGTGTGAAACATTAGCATTGCATGAGGATGGGTGTGAAACCTTAGTATTGTGTGAAGTTGGGTGTGAAATCTTAGTATTGTGTGAAGTTGGGTGTGAAACATTAGCATTGCATGAGGATGGGTATGAAAACTTAGCATTGTGTGAAGTTGGGTGTGAAACATTAGCATTGCATGAGGCTGGGTGTGAAACCTTAGTATTGTGTGAAGTTGGGTGTGAAATCTTAGTATTGTGTGAAGTTGGGTGTGAAACATTAGCATTGCATGAGGATGGGTATGAAAACTTAGCATTGTGTGAAGTTGGGTGTGAAACATTAGCATTGCATGAGGATGGGTGTGAAACCTTAGTATTGTGTGAAGTTGGGTGTGAAATCTTAGTATTGTGTGAAGTTGGGTGTGAAATCTTAGTATTGTGTGAAGTTGGGGTGAAAACATTAGCATTGCATGAGGATGGGTATGAAAACTTAGCATTGTGTGAAGTTGGGTGTGAAACATTAGCATTGCATGAGGATGGGTGTGAAACCTTAGTATTGTGTGAAGTTGGGTGTGAAATCTTAGTATTGTGTGAAGTTGGGTGTGAAACATTAGCATTGCATGAGGATGGGTATGAAAACTTAGCATTGTGTGAAGTTGGGTGTGAAACATTAGCATTGCATGAGGATGGGTGTGAAACCTTAGTATTGTGTGAAGTTGGGTGTGAAATCTTAGTATTGTGTGAAGTTGGGTGTGAAACATTAGCATTGCATGAGGATGGGTATGAAAACTTAGCATTGTGTGAAGTTGGGTGTGAAACATTAGCATTGCATGAGGATGGGTGTGAAACCTTAGTATTGTGTGAAGTTGGGTGTGAAATCTTAGTATTGTGTGAAGTTGGGTGTGAAACATTAGCATTGCATGAGGATGGGTATGAAAACTTAGCATTGTGTGAAGTTGGGTGTGAAACATTAGCATTGCATGAGGCTGGGTGTGAACCTTAGTATTGTGTGAAGTTGGGTGTGAAATCTTAGTATTGTGTGAAGTTGGGTGTGAAACATTAGCATTGCATGAGGATGGGTATGAAAACTTAGCATTGTGTGAAGTTGGGTGTGAAACATTAGCATTGCATGAGGATGGGTGTGAAACCTTAGTATTGTGTGAAGTTGGGTGTGAAATCTTAGTATTGTGTGAAGTTGGGTGTGAAACATTAGCATTGCATGAGGATGGGTATGAAAACTTAGCATTGTGTGAAGTTGGGTGTGAAACATTAGCATTGCATGAGGCTGGGTGTGAAACCTTAGTATTGTGTGAAGTTGGGTGTGAAATCTTAGTATTGTGTGAAGTTGGGTGTGAAATCTTAGTATTGTGTGAAGTTGGGTGTGAAACATTAGCATTGCATGAGGATGGGTATGAAAACTTAGCATTGTGTGAAGTTGGGTGTGAAACATTAGCATTGCATGAGGATGGGTGTGAAACCTTAGTATTGTGTGAAGTTGGGTGTGAAATCTTAGTATTGTGTGAAGTTGGGTGTGAAATCTTAGTATTGTGTGAAGTTGGGTGTGAAACATTAGCATTGCATGAGGATGGGTATGAAAACTTAGCATTGTGTGAAGTTGGGTGTGAAACATTAGCATTGCATGAGGCTGGGTGTGAAACCTTAGTATTGTGTGAAGTTGGGTGTGAAATCTTAGTATTGTGTGAAGTTGTGTGTGAAACATTAGCATTGCATGAGGATGGGTATGAAAACTTAGCATTGTGTGAAGTTGGGTGTGAAACATTAGCATTGCATGAGGATGGGTGTGAAACCTTAGTATTGTGTGAAGTTGGGTGTGAAATCTTAGTATTGTGTGAGTTGGGTGTGAAACATTTGCATTGCATGAGGATGGGTATGAAAACTTAGCATTGTGTGAAGTTGGGTGTGAAACATTAGCATTGCATGAGGATGGGTATGAAAACTTAGCATTGTGTGAAGTTGGGTGTGAAACATTAGCATTGCATGAGGCTGGGTGTGAAACCTTAGTATTGTGTGAAGTTGGGTGTGAAATCTTAGTATTGTGTGAAGTTGGGTGTGAAATCTTAGTATTGTGTGAAGTTGGGTGTGAAACATTAGCATTGCATGAGGATGGGTATGAAAACTAGCATTGTGTGAAGTTGGGTGTGAAACATTAGCATTGCATGAGGCTGGGTGTGAAACCTTAGTATTGTGTGAAGTTGGGTGTGAAATCTTAGTATTGTGTGAAGTTGGGTGTGAAATCTTAGTATTGTGTGAAGTTGGGTGTGAAACATTAGCATTGCATGAGGATGGGTATGAAAACTTAGCATTGTGTGATGTTGGGTGTGAAACATTAGCATTGCATGAGGATGGGTGTGAAACCTTAGTATTGTGTGAAGTTGGGTGTGAAATCTTAGTATTGTGTGAAGTTGGGTGTGAAACATTAGCATTGCATGAGGATGGGTATGAAAACTTAGCATTGTGTGAAGTTGGGTGTGAAACATTAGCATTGCATGAGGCTGGGTGTGAAACCTTAGTATTGTGTGAAGTTGGTGTGAAATCTTAGTATTGTGTGAAGTTGGGTGTGAAATCTTAGTATTGTGTGAAGTTGGGTGTGAAACATTAGCATTGCATGAGGATGGGTATGAAAACTTAGCATTGTGTGAAGTTGGGTGTGAAACATTAGCATTGCATGAGGATGGGTGTGAAACCTTAGTATTGTGTGAAGTTGGGTGTGAAATCTAGTATTGTGTGAAGTGGGTGTGAAATCTTAGTATTGTGTGAAGTTGGGTGTGAAACATTTGCATTGCATGAGGATGGGTATGAAAACTTAGCATTGTGTGAAGTTGGGTGTGAAACATTAGCATTGCATGAGGATGGGTATGAAAACTTAGCATTGTGTGAAGTTGGGTGTGAAACATTAGCATTGCATGAGGCTGGGTGTGAAACCTTAGTATTGTGTGAAGTTGGGTGTGAAATCTTAGTATTGTGTGAAGTTGGGTGTGAAATCTTAGTATTGTGTGAAGTTGGGTGTGAAACATTAGCATTGCATGAGGATGGGTATGAAAACTTAGCATTGTGTGAAGTTGGGTGTGAAACATTAGCATTGCATGAGGATGGGTGTGAAACCTTAGTATTGTGTGAAGTTGGGTGTGAAATCTTAGTATTGTGTGAAGTTGGGTGTGAAATCTTAGTATTGTGTGAAGTTGGGTGTGAAACATTAGCATTGCATGAGGATGGGTATGAAAACTTAGCATTGTGTGAAGTTGGGTGTGAAACATTAGCATTGCATGAGGATGGGTGTGAAACCTTAGTATTGTGTGAAGTTGGGTGTGAAATCTTAGTATTGTGTGAAGTTGGGTGTGAAACATTAGCATTGCATGAGGATGGGTATGAAAACTTAGCATTGTGTGAAGTTGGGTGTGAAACATTAGCATTGCATGAGGCTGGGTGTGAAACCTTAGTATTGTGTGAAGTTGGGTGTGAAATCTTAGTATTGTGTGAAGTTGTGTGTGAAACATTAGCATTGCATGAGGATGGGTATGAAAACTTAGCATTGTGTGAAGTTGGGTGTGAAACATTAGCATTGCATGAGGATGGGTGTGAAACCTTAGTATTGTGTGAAGTTGGGTGTGAAATCTTAGTATTGTGTGAAGTTGGGTGTGAAACATTTGCATTGCATGAGGATGGGTATGAAAACTTAGCATTGTGTGAAGTTGGGTGTGAAACATTAGCATTGCATGAGGATGGGTATGAAAACTTAGCATTGTGTGAAGTTGGGTGTGAAACATTAGCATTGCATGAGGCTGGGTGTGAAACCTTAGTATTGTGTGAAGTTGGGTGTGAAATCTTAGTATTGTGTGAAGTTGGGTGTGAAATCTTAGTATTGTGTGAAGTTGGGTGTGAAACATTAGCATTGCATGAGGATGGGTATGAAAACTTAGCATTGTGTGAAGTTGGGTGTGAAACATTAGCATTGCATGAGGCTGGGTGTGAAACCTTAGTATTGTGTGAAGTTGGGTGTGAAATCTTAGTATTGTGTGAAGTTGGGTGTGAAATCTTAGTATTGTGTGAAGTTGGGTGTGAAACATTAGCATTGCATGAGGATGGGTATGAAAACTTAGCATTGTGTGATGTTGGGTGTGAAACATTAGCATTGCATGAGGATGGGTGTGAAACCTTAGTATTGTGTGAAGTTGGGTGTGAAATCTTAGTATTGTGTGAAGTTGGGTGTGAAACATTAGCATTGCATGAGGATGGGTATGAAAACTTAGCATTGTGTGAAGTTGGGTGTGAAACATTAGCATTGCATGAGGCTGGGTGTGAAACCTTAGTATTGTGTGAAGTTGGGTGTGAAATCTTAGTATTGTGTGAAGTTGGGTGTGAAATCTTAGTATTGTGTGAAGTTGGGTGTGAAACATTAGCATTGCATGAGGATGGGTATGAAAACTTAGCATTGTGTGAAGTTGGGTGTGAAACATTAGCATTGCATGAGGATGGGTGTGAAACCTTAGTATTGTGTGAAGTTGGGTGTGAAATCTTAGTATTGTGTGAAGTTGGGTGTGAAATCTTAGTATTGTGTGAAGTTGGGTGTGAAACATTAGCATTGCATGAGGATGGGTATGAAAACTTAGCATTGTGTGAAGTTGGGTGTGAAACATTAGCATTGCATGAGGATGGGTATGAAAACTTAGCATTGTGTGAAGTTGGGTGTGAAACATTAGCATTGCATGAGGCTGGGTGTGAAACCTTAGTATTGTGTGAAGTTGGGTGTGAAATCTTAGTATTGTGTGAAGTTGGGTGTGAAATCTTAGTATTGTGTGAAGTTGGGTGTGAAACATTAGCATTGCATGAGGATGGGTATGAAAACTTAGCATTGTGTGAAGTTGGGTGTGAAACATTAGCATTGCATGAGGATGGGTGTGAAACCTTAGTATTGTGTGAAGTTGGTGTGAAATCTTAGTATTGTGTGAAGTTGGGTGTGAAATCTTAGTATTGTGTGAAGTTGGGTGTGAAACATTAGC
The DNA here is from genome assembly GCA_037306005.1 of Rhinophrynus dorsalis. Classification (NCBI taxonomy): domain Eukaryota; kingdom Metazoa; phylum Chordata; class Amphibia; order Anura; family Rhinophrynidae; genus Rhinophrynus; species Rhinophrynus dorsalis. The sequence continues at coordinate 4 of JBBDGT010000398.1, read as the reverse complement.
ATTA
>JBBDGT010000436.1:47500-63096 GCA_037306005.1 Rhinophrynus dorsalis | reverse complement strand
CGAAGCCCCATGCTTCTCCCAGCAATCACCTCGGCATGCCATCACACCATAATAACACCAGGTCAGCACAGTACATGCCACAGGTGCTCCCGCAATCCACCACCGCTCAGGACCCCATACCCATGTGCCCTTAAGTACATACACTGAGGTGTGAACCCAGCACATGTCCAGCACAGGGGTGGGTGGGTGTGAAACTCCTCACTGTACAGCTGTCTCACAACAATGGACGTGGGACACAACACCCCCCGCAGCCATCATTCCTATGCCTCCTTCAAACCTTCATTCTATCCAACACCACCCCACTTCCTATACTGAGGCCTCCTTCCTTCTTAGCCCCGTCAAGCCCCCTCCTGAGTTGAACTCTGCTCAGGGGGACCCATATCCCAAGCCGCAGTTATTTTTCCAGGACGCCTGTGCCTGAATTGTACAAGCAGGTGGAGAGTGTGATGGGTAAAGGGCTGAAAAGTGCGCATGGCAAGAAAATCCACCTGACAACAGATATGTGGACACGTGGGCAGAGAACAGACTATATGACTGTGACTACTTATGGGTTTTTCCTTCCAGCACCAACAGTGGGTAACATTAGCTTACAGCAGCAGGAGAAAGCCAGTAATCGTGCTTCTGGTTGTGGCAGTGTGGTTAAAAGGCGGCAGCAGCAGGATAGTCCATACCATTGTCACACCACCTTGTGTATGCAGAGTTTTGAGAGACAGTTCCACAAAGCTGTACATGTTTTAAGTAAGACAGAGCAGGTGATAGAGCAATGGATTGTACCCCACTCCTTAAAAGCTGATTTTTCTGTCTAGTGATAATAGATCCATCATAATCGTTGCTTTGACAATAGGTGGTATGGTGCATGTGCCCATGTGCTAAATTTAGATGTGAAAGGCAAATATACAAAGTATTGGTGCACATCCACATTTCATCACCATTAACCCTTTACTCTGCGGCATTATGCCTGCATATCACTACTATATTAGAGATGAGGATTTAGTTACATTATATGGCCATAGAATGCTTGCCACCAACGCCTCATTTTGGCAAGTACCTAACCTTAAAATGCTTTGTCTTATGAGCTGAATCTCTCCTACTTTAGGCAATTACTAACCTTAAAGGGAGAGTAATACTTCGTTTTAACTTTATTTTATTTTGTAGGCATTAAAAAAAACATGAAGAATGATATAAGTCTTATCTCTCAAACCTTTATGGTTTGAGAGATATTCACAAGCAAAGTTTCCCCCTCCCACCTCTTTTACCTAGTGTAAGCCATCTCTTCTCAGATGTGGAATCCAGTCCATAGACCAGACAGATAACAGCAGGGGACAATCTTCTTCCTATGAGAACAATGAAAGCCCCGCCCCTTTTACCTAGTGTAAGCCATCTCTTCTCAGATGTGGAATCCAGTCCATAGACCAGACAGATACCAGCAGGGGACAATCTTCTTCCTATGAGAACAATGAAAGCCCTGCCCCCCTTGACAAGTTTTTCAGGTTTTTCCCTTATCTTAATTGAAGATTGTCCCTCTCTGCAGTCTACCTGGGCACCTCCCTTCTGATCTGGCTGAGCAGTGTTACATCAGTAAAAGGGGCAGGAGGGGGATACTTTGTCATTGAATTACTCTTGTACTACAACTCTGACAGAACTGAAATAACTCTCTCCAAATACTATGATAATTAATTAGAGCTGCTTTTATTATGAAACATTACTATCCCTTTAATTTACTTTATCCTGAGAGCTGAGTCTTGGTCAGCTTTACTCATTAATGGAGAGAGACTCTCTGACAGGCATTATATAGTGTCCTAGAGACAATGAGCCTTGCACCTGGGGGTGGGAGGGGTGCTTGAACCAATAGAAGCTGGTCAAAACTTTTTAGCTATTTTGGTCATAATTGGTTGCACTCCAGCAATTTTAAATGTTGTTTTTTTTTCCTTTGGCTGTGCTTACCAAGACCTGGACTGGAACTAAATTTAGATGTGACCAGATTACTGGTTGAATCCAAATCCCTGAGAGATGTTTACTATTGCCCGCAAAATCTGCGCCCATTTTAGTCGCTCCTACAGTGCACACTACGCTCTGTATTTCATAAGAGAGACTATCAACCTGCCCAATCATCAGAGAAAACCAGGCCAAATGTATTAACAGCAGCACAGACGAGGAGGTGGAGGAGGGATGGGAAGAAGGGTTGATGCCATCTACCACACCTCAGACCACTGCTGTGGTCAATAATCTGAAAAGGAGGATAGCTTACATTTGACGCAAACATGACAATGGTAAAAACTGCATTAGGAATAAATACACCCTGCCACTCTCACACCAACACTACCATACACATCTGCCACATTGTAGATTGTACATTATTTTAAATCATTATTTTATCATTATTAAATCACTTGACATCTTGATGAATATGTGCTGGTGTCACTTAAAGGGATAGTAATACTTTGTTTTATCTTTATTTTATTTTGTAGGCATTAAAAAAACATGAAGAACGATATAAGTCTTATCTCTCAAACCTTAATGGTTTGAGAGACATTCACAAGCAAAGTTTCCCCCTCACGCCCCTTTTACCTAGTGTAAGCCATCTCTTCTCAGATGTGGAATGTAGTCCATAGACCATACAGATAACAGCAGGGGACAATCTTCTTCCTATGAGAACAATGAAAGCCCTGCCCCCCTTGACAAGTTTTTCAGCTTTTCCCTTCTGATCTGGCTGAGCAGTGTTACATCAGTAAAAGGGACGGGAGGCGAAGGGATCAGAAGGGAGGTGCCCAGGTAGACTGCAGAGAGGGACAATTTTCAATTAAGATAAGGGAAAAAGCTGAAAAACTTGTCAAGGGGGGCAGGGCTTTCATTGTTCTCATAGGAAGAAGATTGCCCCCTGCTGTTATCGGTCTGGTCTATGGACTGGATTCCACACCTGAGAAGAGATGGCTTACACTAGGTAAATGGGGCGGGAGGGGAAACTTTGCTTGTGAATATCTCTCAAACCATAAAGGTTTGAAAGATAAGACTTATATCGTTCTTCATGTTTTTTTAATGCCTACAAAATAAAATAAAGGTAAAACGAAGTATTACTGTCCCTTTAAGCAGGAAGTTAGTGTTGTGGGCAAAGGACAAATGCACTCTGCATGCCAACACATTTTCAAGGTATATGTTGCTGTAGGACTACAGAAGAAGTAATATTGCAGTGGGAAATGTTGTACCCATAGGAAATATAGGCAAAAAAAGTGTTAATATAGGCAAAAGGGAGGAACATTTTGCAATGGTGAAAAGAAGAAAATTTTCACGAGAAAAGAGCAGGATATTTTTCTCACTTTTCACCCACCCCTACCTGGAAGCTTTGGATTATAGAGTCCAATACCAGCCCCACGACCAGTATGCCAATACAGATGCATTTTTCCAATTGCGCCTGTCTCAGACACCACTCAGGGAAATTACCTATTTGAATGCCTTGGCATCTGAGCAGCTTCAAGTTTGTTTCACAATGGCCAGTACTTCATGGGACATTGCACGTGCCACACACTGCAATGACACACTACAGCAAATTTACCAATATGGGCAGATGGGATGACCTACTTCTGTACTACCGGTTCATTGACATTACTGGAATCGCAGATGGGAACTGACCACACAGGATGGCTGTATATTGTGGGGTATCCCTTCACACAAAAGAACAAAAAAAAGCCATGCTTAGAAAGTTGCACAAAGGCCACCCAGGCATCATGCACATGAAGCAAAGCAAAGTGGTTCATTGTGGATACTGACATTACCGCCTGTGTTCAGGCTTGCCCAGGATGTGCACAAGCTAACATGGCCTTGCCACAAGCTCTGGTGCAACCCTGGGAATGCTCAATGACACCTTGGAAGAGGTTACACCTGGACTTTGCAGGACCAGTCCACAACAAAATGCATTTAGTCCTGGTGAATGAAATTTCAAAATGGCCAGAAGTCTGGCCGATGTAGTCCGCTATAATGGAAACCACCATCCAAGTCCTACAACGGATAACAGATAACGGTAAACAGTTTGCAACCTACAAATTTCAAGAGTATGTCTGTTCCATTGGAGTCACTCATCACACCGTGACCCCTTATCGTTCTGCAACTGCACCTCATGGCCAAGCGGAAAGATTTGTACAGACTTTAATGGCCTCAGATAGCAATGGCCTCAGCAGATGATCATACTTCTGCGCTGCTGGAGTTCCTGATGGCATATTGGACAACGCCACGCACTAAAACAGGTGCATCTCCAGCTCTGCTTCTGTTCAGCAGGAGACTGAGACAAAGCCAAATTCTTTGCTCCCAGATATTTGCTTGACAGTGCAACAATATGAATATCACAACATCGGCTGCTCCAAATCATGAAGGAAGACAAAGAATGGGCCCATTACTATAGTTCTGCCAGTGGAAAAGACGAATAGATCATTTAAGATTTCGCACCCACGTGCAGGGCAACAGACCCGAAATGAGACCATCTTGAGAAGATGATAAGCACTGGTTGCATGTTCAACAGCTAAACACAACAAGCCCTTGTAATTTGATGTCCTCGGGTCAACATCAGTCTTCCACTCTAACACAGTCCACGGCAGATGTTAGTCCTCCACTCGGCAGTGAGATGTCAAACCCAGTGACCAGCATGAGACATACAAGAGTCATACACATTCCTGTGAGGTGGAACCAGATGAGGGCCTTTGCAGCTGCAAATGTCCCAGAAGGTGGAGTTCATATTTCTCTCTGTTCGTTTGTGTTTTCTCGTTGCGGAAGGGGAGGAAATGTGGTGTCCATAACTGGAGGATGCTAGGGTTGCGTAGTGGAAGCGACAGAGCCAGCGAAAAAAGGAGACAGCAGTCCTCCAGTGGGAAAATAGGAGCCCCACTTCATATGTACCCCCGTGGTTCTGATTAGTGCCATCTGTAAAATAAATGGAGTGGGCAGTTTGCCACTGTATTACCGAGCCAGAACCTCTGTGTGGTTCTTTGCACCAGATACCTCAGAGGGCTAAAGGCAAACATCACATACATTACCTTCACATTCACTGACACTACTCAGCAATGCATTACCCACCTCCCTAGAGCTGACTTCCTGTCTTACCCTTCATTACCTCCCCCCACTCACTGACACTACCCAGCAATCACTGCCAACCTCCCCCACTCACTGACACCGCTCAGAAATGCACCGTAGACCTCCTCTAGTACTGACTTCCTGTCTTATCCCTACATTACATCCCCCCACTCATTGACACTGCTCAGCAATGCATTACCCACCTCCCCTAGCACTGACTTCCTGTCTTATCCCTACATTACCTCCCCACTCACTGACACGGCTCAGCAATGCATTACCCACCTCTCCTAGCACTGTCTTCTTGTCTTATCCCTACATTACCTCCCCACTCACTGACACTGCTCAGCAATGCATTACCCACCTCCCCTAGCACTGACTTCCTGTCTTATCCCTACATTACCTCCCCACTCACTGACACTGCTAAGTAATGTATTACCCACCTCCCCTAGCACTGATTTCCTGTCTTATCCCTACATTACCTCCCCACTCACTGACACTACTCAGCAATGCATTACCCACCTCCCCTAGCACTGACTTCCTGTATTATCCCTACATTACCTCCCTCACTGACACTGTTCAGCAATGCATTACCCACCTCCCCTTGCACTGACTTCCTGTCTTATCCCTACATTACCTCCCCCACTCACTGAAACTGCTCAGCAATTCATTACCTACCTCCCCTAGCACTGACTTCCTATCTTATCCCTACATTACCTCCCCACTCACTGACACTGCTCAGTAATGCATTACCCACCTCCCATATCACTGACTTCCTGTGTTATCCCTACATTACCTCCCCCACTCACTGACACTGCTCAGCAATACATTACCCACTTCCCCTAGCACTGACTTCCTGTCTTATCTCTACATTACCTCCCCCACTCACTGACACTGCTCAGCCATGCATTACCCACCTCCCCTAGCACTGACCTCCTGTCTTATCCCTACGTTACCTACCTCACTCACTGACACTGCTCAGCAATACATTACCCACCTCCCCTACCACTGACTTCCTGTCTTATCCCTACATTACCTCCCCCACTCACTGACACTGCTCAGTAATGCATTACCCACCTCCCCTAACACTGACTTCCTGTCTTATCCCTACATTACCTCCCCCACTCACTGACACTGCTCAGTAATGCATTACCCACCTCTCCTAGCACTGACTTCCTATCTTATCCATACATTACCTCCCCACTCACTGATACTGCTCAGCAATGCATTACCCACCTCCCCTAGCACTGACTTCCTGACTTATCCCTACATTACATCCCCCCACTCACTAACACTGCTCAGCAATGCATTACCCTCCTCCCCTAGCACTGACTTCCTTCCTTATCCCTACATTACCTCCCTCCACTCACTGACACTGCTCAGTAATGCATTACCCACCTCTCCTAGCACTGACTTCCCATCTTATCCCTATATTACCTCCCCACTCACTGACACTGCTCAGCAATGCATTACCCATCTCCCCTAGCACTGACTTCCTGTCTTATCCCTACATTACCTCCCCCACTCACTGACACTACTAAGTAATGCATTGCTCACGTCTCCTAGCACTGAAAGGGTTACCCTATCCCACGCATGCTTACATCCCCAAACTGTATGAGCCTTTACCACTTCTGCTGGTAGGCTATTCCACTTATCTACTGCCCTCTCAGTGAAGTAAAACTTCCTTACATTATGTCTAAACCTGTGTCCCTCTAGTTTTAGACTATGGCCTTTTGTCCTAAAATGTTTACTCCTTTGAAATGTACTTCCCTCCTGCATTTGTTGAATCCCTTCATGTAGGTGAATGTGTCTATCATATCTAAAGATGAGCGAGCACCCCGATGCTCGGGTGCTCGGGTGCTCTGACCGAGCACCCCCTGATGCTCGAGTGCTCGGCCGAGCACCCGAGCCCCATTCAAATGAATGGGAGCACTCGAGCATTAAACCAGGCACCCCCTGCTCTGATGAGCGGAGGGTGCCTGGTCAATGTCCCCCTTCATCTCCGCTATGCCCCTCTTCCACAATGTCCCCCTTCATCTCCTATGCCATAGCGGAGATGAAGGGGGACATTGTGGAAGAGGGGCATAGCGGAGATGAAGGGGGACATTGTGGAAGAGGGGCATAGACTCTATGCCCCTCTTCCACAATGTCCCCCTTCATCTCCGCTATGCCCCTCTTCCACAATGTCCCCCTTCATCTCCTCTATGGCATAGGAGATGAAGGGGGACATTGTGGAAGAGGGGCATAGCGGAGATGAAGGGGCACATTGTGGAAGACGGGCATAGCGGAGATGAAGGGGGACATTGTGGAAGAGGGGCATAGAGTCTATGCCCCTCTTCCATAATGTCCCCCTTCATCTCCGCAATGCCCCCTTCATCTCCGCAATGCCCCCGTACCTCCATTCCCTGGTGGTCCAGCGGAGCGTCTTCGGATCTGTGCCTCTTCCGGCACAGATCCTCTTCACCCGAGCATGTCGGGCGAGCACATGGCGGTACTCGTACGAGTACCGCCATGTGCAGAGCAGAGCGATGCTCGAGCCGATCCGAGCATCGGCCGAGCACGCTCGCTCAACACTAATCATATCCCTTCTCTCTCTTCTCTCCTCCAAGCTATACATGTTCAGATCCTTTAGTCTATCCTGATATGTCTTTTCCTGTAAACCAGTCACCATTTTAATAGCCCTTTTCTGAACTCTCTCTAGACTATCTATATCCTTCAATCCAGAGGCAGTGTGATGTTAAACCCACCCTAGAAGAAACAGCCTGATAGCCTGCATATAATCTCATAAGGAATAGCCGGATACAGTGATGTGAAATCAAGAGTTGACACGAGCGAATGCTCCAAACTATGAACACGTATCTTGAGAATAAAATGTATCGTCACCTGATTTCTAGCGATTCAGCAATCCATTTTATCAGGAGACTCAATCTTTTCAGTGTCAGAGAGGTATTTCAATACATTTTAACACGTGTTGGATATCTTGCTGCCACTCACAGGGTTAAAAACACCCTGTTGTCCACTTAAGTGATGAACTGTATATTAAACCACTGGTAGGATTTAAAGATTAAAACAAAAGGGCTGAGCGGTGAAGATGAGCATTTTAAATGATGACATTTTAAAATTAACAGTAGTGGCAAAAATGTAAAGTGCAATATTATAAAGGTGCCATTTTGATGCCCAGGACATTTTGAGTGTCCATTTAGGCTTCGACATTGCCGTACGATACCAGACAAGGATGGGGGCAGTATGTGTAGTTCTATGTCTACCAGTATAGTGGGACTAGGCTAGGTGGTGAGTGTGTGAGGTTCTCTGGCTACTGTAGTAATAATAGTGCCTGTTCATTTGTAAGCTCTGTGGTATCACTAGTGTAGCTCCATTTCAGTTATAAGCTCCGTGGTATCACTAGTGTAGCTTTCTATCAGTTGTAAGCTCTGTGGTATCACTAGTGTAGCTCCATTTCAGTTGTAAGCTCTGCGGTATCACTAGGGTAGCTTTCTATCAGTTGTAAGCTCTGCGGTATCACTAGTGTAGCTTTCCATCAGTTGTAAGCTATGTGGTATCACTAGTGTAGCTTTCTATCAGTTGTAAGCTCTGCGGTATCACTAGTGTAGCTTTCTATCAGTTGTAAGCTATGCGGTATCTCTAGTGTAGCTTTCTATCAGTTGTAAGCTCTGCGGTATCACTAGTGTAGCTTTCTATCAGTTGTAAGCTCTGCGGTATCACTAGTGTAGCTTTCTATCAGTTGTAAGCTCTGCGGTATCACTAGTGTAGCTTTCTATCAGTTGTAAGCTCTGCGGTATCACTAGTGTAGCTTTCTATCAGTTGTAAGCTCTGCGGTATCACTAGTGTAGCTTTCTATCAGTTGTAAGCTCTGCGGTATCACTAGTGTAGCTTTCTATCAGTTGTAAGCTCTGCGGTATCACTAGTGTAGCTTTCTATCAGTTGTAAGCTCTGCGGTATCACTAGTGTAGCTTTCTATCAGTTGTAAGATCTGCGGTATCACTAGTGTAGCTTTCTATCAGTTGTAAGCTCTGCGGTATCACTAGTGTAGCTTTCTATCAGTTCTAAGCTCTGCGGTATCACTAGTGTAGCTTTCTATCAGTTGTAAGATCTGTGGTATCACTAGTGTAGCTTTCTATCAGTTGTAAGATCTGCGGTATCACTAGTGTAGCTTTCTATCAGTTGTAAGCTCTGCGGTATCACTAGTGTAGCTTTCTATCAGTTGTAAGCTCTGCGGTATCACTAGTGTAGCTTTCTATCAGTTGTAAGCTCTATGCATCACCTATGTATCTTGCAAGCTCTGTGGTATCACTAATGTAGCTCCATTCTATTGTAAGCTCTGTGGTATCACTAATGTAGCTCCATTCTATTGTAAGCTCTGTGGTATCACTAATGTAGCTCCATTCTATTGTAATTTCTGTGGTATCACTAGTGTAGCTCTTTTTCAGTTGTAAGCTCTGTGGTATCACTAGTGTAGCTCCATTTCTATTGTAAGCTCTGTCGTATCACTAGTATAGCTCCATTTCAATTGTAAGCTCTGTGGTATCACTAGTGTAGCTCCATTTCTATTGTAAGCTCTGTGGTATCACTCTCTTAGCTTTCTATCAGTTGTAATCTCTGTGTTATCAGTAGTATAGATCCATTACAAATTTAATTTTCTTTGCTTTTGGGGTGGGGGTTGTGTGTATGTGTGTGTGTTTTTTTTTTTTTTTTGCCAACCCCCAGATAAAACCCTCCCCCCACAAAAAAAGCCTGGCAAAATTATTTATCAACTAGCCTTACCACCCTGGTCCTCTCACTTCTCTCCCACTTTTCTCCTTCCCACCATGTTACTCCTGCTTTTCCTCTTTCCCATCATATTCCACCTTCTTCCCTCCCACTTCTCTTCCTTTTCATTCTGTTCCACCTGCTTCCCTCCCACTTCTCTTCCTTCCCATCCTGTTCCACCTTCTTCCCTCCCACTTCTCCTCCTTCCCATCCTGTTCCACCTTCTTCCCTCCCACTTCTCTTCCTTCCCATCCTGTTCCACCTTCTTCCCTTCCACTTCTCCTCCTTCCCACCCTGTTCCACCTTCTTCCCTCCTACTTCTCCTCCTTCCCATCCTGTTCCACCTACTTCCCTCCCACTTCTCTTCCTTCCCACCCTGTTCCACCTACTTCCCTCCCACTTCTCTTCCTTCCCATCCTGTTCCACCTTCTTCCCTCCCACTTCTCCTCCTTCCCATCCTGTTCCACCTTCTTCCCTCTCACTTCTCCTCCTTCCCTTCCTGTTCCACCTTCTTCCCTCCCACTTCTCCTCCTTCCCATCCTGTTCCACCTTCTTCCCTCTCACTTCTCCTCCTTCCCATCCTGTTCCACCTACTTCCCTCCCACTTCTCCTCGTTCCCATCCTGTTCCACCTTCTTCGCTCCCACTTCTCCTCCTTCCCATCCTGTTCCACCTTCTTCCCTCCCACTTCTCCTCCTTTCCATCCTGTTCCACCTTCTTCCCTCCACTTCTCCTCCTTACCCTCCTGTTCCACCTTCTTCCCTCCCACTTCTCCTCCTTCCCATCCTGTTCCACCTTCTTCCCTCCTACTTCTCTTCCTTCCCATCCTGTTCCACCTACTTCCCTCCCACTTGTCTTCCTTCCCACCCTGTTCCACCTTCTTCCCTCCCACTTCTCTTCCTTCCCACCCTGTTCCACCTTCTTCCCTCCCACTTCTCCTCCTTCCCATCCTGTTCCACCTTCTTCCCTCCCACTTCTCCTCCTTACCCTCCTGTTCCACCTTCTTCCCTCCCACTTCTCCTCCTTCCCATCCTGTTCCACCTTCTTCCCTCCCACTTCTCTTCCTTCCCATCCTGTTCCACCTTCTTCCCTCCCACTTCTCCTCCTTCCCATCCTGTTCCACCTTCTTCTCTCCCACTTCTCCTCCTTCCCATTCTGTTCCACCTTCTTTCCTCCCACTTCTCTTCCTTCCCATCCTGTTCCACCTTCTTCCCTCGCACTTCTCCTCCTTACCCTCCTGTTCCACCTTCTTCCCTCCCACTTCTCCTCCTTACCCTCCTGTTCCACCTTCTTCCCTCCCACTTCTCCTCCTTCCCATCCTGTTCCACCTTCTTCCCTCCCACTTCTCTTCCTTCCCATCCTGTTCCGCCTTCTTCCCTCCCACTTCTCCTCCTTCCCATTCTGTTCCACCTTCTTTCCTCCCACTTCTCTTCCTTCCCATCCTGTTCCACCTTCTTCCCTCGCACTTCTCCTCCTTACCCTCCTGTTCCACCTTCTTCCCTCCCACTTCTCCTCCTTACCCTCCTGTTCCACCTTCTTCCCTCCCACTTCTCCTCCTTCCCATCCTGTTCCACCTTCTTCCCTCCCACTTCTCTTCCTTCCCATCCTGTTCCGCCTTCTTCCCTCCCACTTCTCCTCCTTCCCATTCTGTTCCACCTTCTTTCCTCCCACTTCTCTTCCTTCCCATCCTGTTCCACCTTCTTCCCTCCCACTTCTCCTCCTTTCCATCCTGTTCCACCTTCTTCCCTCCCACTTCTCCTCCTTACCCTCCTGTTCCACCTTCTTCCCTCCCACTTCTCCTCCTTCCCATCCTGTTCCACCTTCTTCCCTCCCACTTCTCCTCCTTACCCTCCTGTTCCACCTTCTTCCCTCCCACTTCTCCTCCTTCCCATCCTGTTCCGCCTTCTTCCCTCCCACTTCTCCTCCTTCCCATCCTGTTCCACCTACTTCCCTCCCACTTCTCCTCCTTCCCATCCTGTTCCACCTTCTTCCCTCTTATTTCTCCTCCTTCCCATCCTGTTCCACCTTCTTCCCTCCCACTTCTCCTCCTTACCCTCCTGTTCCACCTACTTCCCTCCCACTTCTCCTCCTTCCCATCCTGTTCCACCTTCTTCCCTCCTACTTCTCTCCCTTCCCATCCTGTTCCACCTTCTTCCCTCCCACTTCTCTTCCTTCCCATTCTGTTCCACCTTCTTCCCTCCTACTTCTCCTCCTTCCCATCCTGTTCCACCTACTTCCCTCCCACTTGTCTTCCTTCCCACCCTGTTCCACCTTCTTCCCTCCCACTTCTCTTCCTTCCCACCCTGTTCCACCTTCTTCCCTCCCATTTCTCCTCCTTCCCATCCTGTTCCACCTTCTTCCCTCCCACTTCTCCTCCTTCCCATCCTGTTCCACCTTCTTCCCTCCCACTTCTCTTCCTTCCCATTCTGTTCCACCTTCTTCCCTGCCACTTCTCTTCCTTCCCATCCTGTTCCACCTTCTTCCCTCCCACTTCTCTTCCTTCCCACCCTGTTCCACCTTCTTCCCTCCCACTTCTCTTCCTTCCCATCCTGTTCCACCTTCTTCCCTCCCACTTCTCCTCCTTCCCATCCTGTTCCACCTTCTTCCCTCCCACTTCTCCTCCTTCCCATTCTGTTCCACCTTCTTCCCTCCCACTTCTCCTCCTTACCATCCTCTTCCACCTTCTTCCCTCCCACTTCTCCTCCTTACCATCCTCTTCCACCTTCTTCCCTCCCACTTCTCCTCCTTACCCTCCTGTTCCACCTTCTTCCCTCCCACTTCTCCTCCTTACCCTCCTGTTCCACCTTCTTCCCTCCCACTGCTCCTCCTTCCCATCCTGTTCCACCTACTTCCCTCCCACTTCTCCTCCTTCCCATCCCGTTCCACCTACTTCCCTCCCACTTCTCTTCCTTCCCATCCTGTTCCACCTTCTTCCCTCCCACTTCTCCTCCTTCCCATCCTGTTCCACCTTCTTCCCTCCCACTTCTCTTCCTTCCCACCCTGTTCCACCTTCTTCCCTCCCACTTCTCTTCCTTCCCATCCTGTTCCACCTTCTTCCCTCCCACTTCTCTTCCTTCCCATCCTGTTCCACCTTCTTCCCTCCCACTTCTCTTCCTTCCCATCATATTCCACCTTCTTCCCTCCCACTTCTCCTCCTTCCCATTCTGTTCCACCTTCTTCCCTCCCACTTCTCTTCCTTCCCACCCTGTTCCACCTACTTCACTCCCACTTCTCCTCCTTCCCATCCTGTTCCACCTACTTCCCTCCCACTTCTCTTCCTTCCCATCCTGTTCCACCTACTTCCCTCCCACTTCTCTTCCTTCCCATTCTGTTCCACCTTCTTCCCTCCCACTTCTCCTCCTTCCCATTCTGTTCCACCTTCTTCCCTCCCACTTCTCCTCCTTCCCATCATATTCCACCTACTTCCCTCCCACTTCTCCTCCTTCCCATCCTGTTCCACCTTCTTCCCTCCCACTTCTCTTCCTTCCCATTCTGTTCCACCTACTTCCCTCCCACTTCTCCTCCTTCCCATCTACTTCCCTCCCACTTCTCCTCCTTCCCTACCCTGTTCCACCTACTTCCCTCCCACTTCTCCTCCTTCCCATCCTGTTCCACCTTCTTCCCTCCCACTTCTCCTCCTTCCCATCCTGTTCCACCTTCTTCCCTCCCACTTCTCCTCCTTCCCATTCTGATCCACCTACTTCCCTCCTACTTCTCCTCCTTCCCATTCTGTTCCACCTTCTTCCCTCCTACTTCTCCTCCTTCCCACCTACTTCCCTCCCACTTCTCTTCCTTCCCACCATGTTCCTCCCACTTCTGCTCCATCTCACCTGTTCCTCCCACTTCCTTCCCACTCCTCCTACTTCCCACCCTGTTCCTTCTACTTCCCTCCCACTTCTCCTCCTTTACTTCCTGTTCCACCCAATTTCTGCCCATTTCTCCTTCTTCCCATCCTGTTCCTAATACTTCCCTCCCACTTCTCCTCCTTCCCACATTGTTCTTCCCTCTTCCTGCCTATTTCTACTCCTTCCCACCCTGTTCCTCCCACTTCCCTCCCACTTCTCCTTCTTCCCATCCTGTTCCTCCCATTTCCCTCCCACTTCTCCTCCTTCCCACCCTGGTCCCCCCACTTCCCTCCTATTTCTCCTGTTTGCCACCTTGTTACTCCCACAACCTGCCCACTTCTTCTCCTTCCCACCCTCTTTCATCCACTCCCCACCCACTTCTCTCCCACTTCTCCTCCTTCCCACACTGTTCCTCTCACTTCCAGCCCACTTCTCCTCCTTCCAACCCTGTTCCACCCTCTTCCCTCCCACTCCTTGTCCTTCTTACCCTGTTTCTCCCACTTTGCTCTCCTTTTTCCACCCTGTTCCTCCCACTTCCCACCCACTCCTCCTACATCTCACCCTGTTCATCCCACTTCCCGCCCACTTCTATTCCTTACCACCGCCATTCCTCCCACTTCCCACCCAATTCTCCTCCTTTCCTTCCTGTTCCACCCACTTCCCGCCCACTTCTTTTCCTTCCCACCCTGTTCCTCCCACTTCCCACCCACTCCTCCTACTTCTCACCCTGTTCATCCCACTTCCCGCCCACTTCTATTCCTTACCACCCCCATTCCTCCCACTTCCCACCCAATTCTCCTCCTTTCCTTCCTGTTCCACCCACTTCCCGCCCACTTCTCCTCCTTTCCTTCCTGTTCCACCCACTTCCCGCCCACTTCTCCTCCTTTCCTTCCTGTTCCACCCACTTCCTGCCCACTTCTTTTCCTTCTCACCCTGTTCCCCCCACTTCCCTCCCACTTTATGACATATGCTATTAAGCCCCACACCCACCCATGATTAAGCTCTTCCCCTTCATGACGCGAATCGTGCCATTTATATCCCCGAGCAGCACCACGGGAGCGCAGGAAGATAAAGTTCCCAGGAACGGCGCTATGTGTAAAGGTCCCGTACATGAAGATGAAGCCGATCTTGCACTTTAACTCTATGTATACCATTTCCATGCTTTCCTCCGCACAGCGGCAGATTCCTCTAAATCCCGAAGATAAATGGTACCAGTTTCCATGGCGATCTGTGCAGCTCGGGAGATTCTCGCAACCATGTGACTTCTTTTATTTCACATGGTATTTTTCATATATTCTTTGCTTATTAACCATTTATCGACCAGAGGGTGCGTGTGAATCATTGAGAAGACATGCGAGCATACTCCTTTGGACCTTAAACGTTTAACCCTTCGAGTTCCAGAGTGAGATATCCAATGCATTGCAATGCTATACCTCTCTGGCATTCAAACGGGTTAAAGGCCCGTTTAACAATTGATCAGGAGCAGAATTAAAGTCAGATCTGGGTCCCAATAAATCAGAGGCCTTTGTACCCTTTTGTGGTGAAGGATCCATTTTGTTTAAAGTGAAATCCACTCTCTGGCACTCGAAGAGTTAATTCCTTGGAAGCTGCAGACGTCGCCATAGCATGCCTTTGCCATGCCCTGCAGATCTCTCCAGAAACCAAGGGGTTAACATTGTATCAATATCAAGTGAATGACAAGGTTGTTTGGGACCAGCACCTTAACCCTTTGAGGTCTGCTGGGAAGCTCCGCACACTGAGTTGCAGTCAGAGCAATCTCAGTGTCACTTCTCTTATACCCATTTACATTTAACCCCTGGAAAGACAGAGAGATCTCCAACACATGGCAGAAGCAATGCTTTGGAAATCTCTTTAGCAACCAATAGGATAGGACTAAACCTTTTTCTTTTCCCATTGGTTGTTGCGGGCC
>JBBDGT010000436.1:0-42500 GCA_037306005.1 Rhinophrynus dorsalis | reverse complement strand
ATGTCCACTCTTAGGGGTTAGGCAAAAGAATAGTCAGACAGAGCCACAGGTCAGCACTAGAATGGATGGAAGACTAGCCAGGTCATACACAGAGCCCAAGGTAACAGAACTGCTATGAACAACAACGCAAGGGCATCTGAGTCAGGCCTCAGTCTGCCCTTTAAACCCCTCCACAGGAAGTAGGAGGAGCAGCTCATAGGGAGGAAGTAGGAAGTAGGTAGGAGGAGACTACAGGAAGCAAACAGATAAAACAGAGGCCTGCAGCATGCTAGAAGCCTCGCGCCTGTAGATGATGCTGAAGTCAAGGTAAGCTGTAACATTCATATAGGGCCGTATGTTCAAAGAAGTAGCAAAATAGCTTTTGTAGTTTTTTAACAACATTTTATTGTACATTATCATAGCCTTCATTTGTGTTTTGAAAGAATGTTGTTTGTTATAGAAAATGTTGTTTTTACTTTGAATTACGATTTCTGACCATAAATATCATAAAAAACAACAAAGATATAGCGGAAATGCTATTGTGAGTAGTGAAAAGAATATTGCTATGTTAAAAGTATTTATATTTTAGATAGCAATTAAGATTATTCATATAATTAATAAGATTTTTGAATAAATATTTAGCACTTTTATAAAGTGTTAGAATGTATAATAACTATTTTAATGGTTATTATAAATATACCTGGCTATTTCTACTTTATCAATAGATACATATTTATTTCCCTATCAAACGTTTTCCAGATTCATATGTCTACATTTTACTACACTTTTTAACTGTCGTAAAATTTTTGCCATTTTTACGACATTTTTTTTTTCGTTCAAACCGACATATTTTCATTGCTACTATATGACACTGGTGGATATTTAAGCCACACCCCTGCCACGCCCCTTTCAACAACAATTATTGTTTTTATTTCATACACAACGGACATTACTAGTTTTTTGTCATACACTCTATAGAAAATATGTTGTTCATGCATACAATTACTTATTTTTGTCATTCATACATTTTTTTTAATGTTATCCCTTTGAACAAACGGCCCATGGAGAATAAATATTGATTTTATTCATCACGCAAGCTATTTCATGATATACAGAAAGTACGGGACTTTGCTTTATGTGATGGCTGGTTGCCCCCAAAATTGCTGACCCTCTTAGTAAATCATCCACACTTTGCATTGTTGTGCATTTGTTTGTAGATAACTTAAAGGGATAGTAATACTTCGTTTTAACTTGATTTTATTTCGTAGGCATTAAAAAACATGAAGAACGATATAAGTCTTATCTCTCAAACCTTTATAGTTTAAGAGATATTCACAAGCAAAGTTCCCCCTCCCGCCCCTTTTACCTAGTGTAAGCCATCTCTTCTCAGATGTGGAATCCAGTCCATAGACCAGACAGATAACAGCAGGGGACAATCTTCTTCCTATGAGAACAATGAAATCCCTGCCCCCCTTGACAAGTTTTTCAGGTTTTTCCCTTATCTTAATTGAAGATTATGTCTCTTTGCAGTCTACCTGGGCACCTCCCTTCTGATCTGGCTGAACAGTGTTACATCAGTAAAAGGGGCGGGACGGGGGACACTTTGTCATTGAAATACTCTTGAACTACAACTCTGACAGTATTGATATAACACTCTCCATGGCCCCAAATACTATGATGATTAATTAGAGCTGCTTTTATTATGAAACATTACTATCCCTTTAAGGAAACTCTGAAAATATTATAACTGTCGTGTGCCCCTCACATCACATAACTGCCCACCCCAAGTCTAATACCTCTATGTATTAACGTACCCTAACAGACACTTAAAACAGTTAACGTTGCACTCAAAGGGTTGATGATTGCGCCAGGAGGGATTGCAGTAAGAAATATTTTCTGCTACTAAAGAATAATTCAAACAATGAAGTCATTCTCGCTGTTTAATCAGAATGATTCACTAATTCTATTGTTACTTCTTCCTATTTCTCTTATCCAAATATCAGAGTGGATTAAAACAATTAGCGGCTTTGTGATTAATTAATAAACATATCAAACCATGTTAGTCTTTAAGAAAAAGCTCTTTGAACCAAATATATAACAAAACGGCAGAGGCTTATAAAAATGGTACAGACGTAAATCTGTAGAAGCAATGCCAGGCCATCCCTTTAAAGGGATAGTAATACTTAGTTTTATCTTTATTTTATTTTGTAGGCATTAAAAAAAAACATGAAGAACGATATAAGTCTTATCTCTCAAACCTTTATGGTTTGAGAGATATTCACAAGCAAAGTTTCCCCTCCTGCCCCTTTTACCTAGTGTAAGCCATCTCTTCTCAGATGTGGAATCCAGTCCATAGACCAGACAGATAACAGAAGGGGACAATCTTCTTCCTATGAGAACAATGAAAGCCCTGCCCCCCTTTTACCTAGTGTAAGCCATCTCTTCTCAGATGTGGAATCCAGTCCATAGACCAGACAGATAACAGAAGGGGACAATCTTCTTCCTATGAGAACAATGAAAGTCCTGCCCCCTTGACAAGTTTTTCAGGTTTTTCCCTTATCTTAATTGAAGATTGTCCCTCTCTGCAGTCTACCTGAGCACCTCCCTTCTGATCTGGCTGAGCAGTGTTACATCAGTAAAAGGGGCGGGAGGGGGATACTTTGTCATTGAATTACTCCTGAACTACAACTCTGACAGAATTGAAATATCACTCTCCAAAGTCCAAATACTATGATGATTAATTAGAGCTGCTTTTATTATGAAACATTACTATCCCTTTAAACAGGTACACATAACAAATGCATGCATGGGAACTTCTGCAGCTCACTAACATTTAATGCAGTCTAGCAGCATGCATTTTTCATAAGTGCCAATTTTTAAAGGGCTGATTTGGTAAACCTAATGTGTCAATATTTTATGTACAAACTAGTTTAAAAGCCCATGTACACAGGCCACAGTGCCACCCAACAGCCTCGGCTGGTGCCTGAAGCATCTCTGCTCACTGCCCGCGCTGTAGTCATGTGCAGTACAGAGTGCCCGAACATGCCACGGCTGATATGGAGCAGGGGCGAATTCGGACCGTAGTCCTCTCTGCCACCTTCATGGGACCGTCCCAGGAAGGTGCGCAGAGAGGACTCCAGTCCGAATTCGAAGGGCCCTACTCCGTATCAGCCGTGGAGCGTTCAGGCACTCTGTACTGTGCGGGCAGTCTCTACTGCGCATGACGGCTTCTGACAAACATCCTAGTGAATTATTATATAGGATTGGCATGTAGGCAGAAATCTCTGCACCAAGTGCACCGCAACCTAAGGAACAAGCAGGCTTCAGTACAATGGACCACATCTAGACAGTGCAACAAGTTAAAGAGCGACATAATGAATACAACCTTCCATTATGTATAGACTTCATTGACTACGAGAAGGCCTTTAACTCAGTGAAAAACAAGCAATAATCGATGCCCTGATCAACCAAGGAATAGACAGAGCTCACATCCATATCCTCCAATCAATATATGAAACTGCATCAATACAGATCAACATTGACAAAGTCCAGATCAACATAGAAAAAGGGGTCAAACAAGGACACAGAATCTCCCCAAAACTATTTTTTGCTTGTTTACAATAAATTTTCCACTAACTAAATTGGGACAAAAATTTACTTAAAGGAGCAGTAAACTTTTTTTATGAAAAAATATATATTTTAGGGATTTTCCTATTGAGTAAAATAAGGGTACTCCCACTGCGGAGAGATTTATATTTACAGAGTTATTACAGTTTAAACCCATGTTTTTTTACATTAGCAGTGCCCTCTGGTGGTCAAATTCTAATTAGATTTCCTGTTAGATTCTAATGGAGAGGAAAGTCAGAAAAGTCAGACACACAGTTCTCCATAGAATGTGATAGAAACTGCTGAGTCACTTCCTGTCAGTTAGAACTATCAGGAAGTAATCACACAGTAAATTCACTTCCTGTCAGTTAGAACTATCAGGAAGTAAACACAGGAAATTCACTTCCTGTCAGTTAGAACTATCAGGAAGTAATCACAGTAAATTCACTTCTTGTCAGTTAGAACTATCAGGAAGTAAACACAGTAAATTCACTTCCTGTCAGTTAGATCTATCAGGAAGTAATCACAGTAAATTCACTTCTTGTCAGTTAGAACTATCAGGAA
The DNA here is from genome assembly GCA_037306005.1 of Rhinophrynus dorsalis. Taxonomy (NCBI): domain Eukaryota; kingdom Metazoa; phylum Chordata; class Amphibia; order Anura; family Rhinophrynidae; genus Rhinophrynus; species Rhinophrynus dorsalis. The sequence goes on along the minus strand of JBBDGT010000436.1, from coordinate 38,351 downwards.
GTAAACACAGTAAATTCACTTCCTGTCAGTTAGAACTATCAGGAAGTAATCACAGTAAATTCACTTCCTGCCAGTTAGAACTATCAGGAAGTAATCACAGTAAATTCACTTCCTGTCAGTTAGAACTATCAGGAAGTAAACACAGTAAAATCACTTCCTGATTATTTGAACTGCTATAAATTTTGAATAAAACATCTGACAGCGATGGGAGTGACCTTGTTTTATTCAGCAGGAAATGCTCTGTAAAATGTGTGTTTTCATAAAAAAAAGTCTACTGCTCCTTTAAGATCAACGGAGACCACCTACATCACTTATGTTTTGCAGACGATATCATACTCTTTGCCAGTCGTCCTGAAGAACTGCAAGAACGCATTGAAGATCTACAACAGGAAAGCAAAAATGTTGGTCTGATGATGAATATCAACAAAACGCAAGTCACGTTTAACAAATTTGCCATACCAAAGAAAATCACAGTAGATGGACAAGAACTTGAAGAAGTGGGCAAGTATGTCTACCTCGGACAGGAGACGTCATCAGATGGAAACACCATGATGGAAACTGAGCTCAGAATAAAGTTGGGATGGCAAGCGTTTGGAAAACTTAGTGGTACCGTCTTTAAGACAAACGTACCACTGCCTCAAGTGAAGGGTTTTTGACCATTGTGACCTCCCAGTCCTTACGTATGGCTGTGACACATGGACACTGAATGCCAAAGCCATACAAAAGCATATGGTTGCACAGAGAAGCATAAAAATAAAAAGAGACAGGAGAACGTGTGCATGGATTCATCAGCCTGAAATGGGAATGGGCAGGTTACACAGTAAGAAGACTTGATGGTAGATGGACCAAACGAATATTGGAATGGACTCCATTCAACACTAACAGCCCAAAAAGAAAACCAAAGACAAGATGGTGAGATGAAATTACCAAATTTGTTGGTGCACAGGGTTAAAGTTCTTGAAGGCTTTCTGAGGAGACCTTCATCCTGCAGCAGATCCACAACAGCTGAAGATATATATATGTGTGTGTGTGTGTGTATAAGTGTGTGTATGTGTGTATATACTGTATATGTGTGTTTAGGATGACCATACCTCACCTTTAAAAAGGGACACACATGAAAAATGTATACTACAGGGTTGCTTTGATTTTGGTGCACTCCTGAAATATCCTATATAATAATTCACTAAATCGTGTGTAACACCGAGACATGCGCAGTAGACTCATGACTGCGTGTGCTGCAGTCATGTGCAATAGAGACTGCCAGCGCCGCGGTTGATACAGAGCTGGGCGCTCCGAAGGAGCGTCCAGCTCTGTATCAGCTGTGGCGCGGGCAGTCTCTACTGCGCGCGACTGCTCCGCGACCTGGTGGCAGTGGCACTGTGGCCCGTGTAATGGGCTGTTCAACTAGTATATATATATATATATAGTAACATAGTAACATAGTAGATAAGGCTGAAAAAAGACATGTGTCCATCAAGTCCAGCCCATGCTAAAAAACACCCCTGTTGATCCAGAGGAAGGCAAAAAAAAGTCCTCTGGAGCCATTTCCAATCTAGTCCCAAGTGTGTGTGTGTGGGGGGAATTATTCCTTCCAGACTCCAACTGGTAGTCAAATAGTTCCCCGGATCAATATCCTATCTGCTTTGAAGCCATCTGTCATAATTGTCAGTATTGTTCTGTGCTAGATAGGTATCCATGGCTTTTTTGAATGCAGTTGCATTATCTGCAAGCACAACATCCCGAGGAAAAGAATTCCATAGCCTTACTGCCCTTACTGTAAAGAATCCCTGCCTTTGTTTTAGTTGAAAGCGCCTTTCCTCTAGTATTAATGGACTACCTCTTGTTCTTAGCTCAGCTCTTTGTGCAAATAATTAATTAGATAGTTCTTTGTATTGACCTTGAATGTATATGTAAATAGTAATCATATCACCCCTTAAACGTCTCTTCTCTAATGTAAACAAACCCACTTTGGCTAGTCTCTCTTTATAACTCAGATCCTCCAATCCCTTTATCAGTTTCTCTGCACCTTTTCCAGTTCAGTAATGCCTTTTTTTTAAAACAGGCACCCAAAATTGTACTCCATATTACAGATGAGGCCTAACCAAGGATTTATACAGAGGAAGGATACTATTCCCATCCCTTGTATCTACACCTCTTTTTATGCAGGCTAGTACCCTATTTGCTCTTGCAGCAGCTGAGTGACTATGCACACTGCTGTGAAGTCTATTGTCTATCAGTTCTCCTAAAACTTTCTCTAATGAGGATTCCCCAAGTTGTCTCCCATTTAGAGTATATGTAACAAGTTTGTTTCTACAGCCCAAATGCATAACCTTACATTTATCTATATTAAATGACATCCGCCACTTTTCTGCCCATTCACTTAGTTTATCTAAATCCTTCTGTAGAGAAAAAACATCCAGCTCTGTATGTATTTCCTTACATATCTTAGTGTCATCAGCAAAGACTGAGATGCTACTTTCAATTCCCACTTCTAGATCATTAATAAACAAATTAAAGAGCATTGGTCCCAGGACTGAACCCTGTTGCACCCCACTTATAACCCTAGACCAAGTTAAAATGTTCCATTTACAACAACTGTCTGCCATCTATCATTTAACCAGTTCTCAATCCATGTACAGATACCACCACCCAAACCGAAGCCTTTTAATTTATGCAGTAACCTGTTGTGAGGCAGGTGTGTGTGTATATGTATGGGTATATATGTGTTTGTATGTGCGTGTTGGTATGTACTTGTGTGTGTTGGTATGTATGTGTGTATATATGTGTTTGTATGTGTGTGTTGGAATGCATGGATTTGTATACATATGTGTGTGTTTTCATGTTTGTATATTTGTGTATATGTGTACGTATGTGTGTATATGTATGTATGTATGTATGTATATATATCTATATATGTGTGTGCATGTATGTGCATGTTTGTATCTATGTATGTGTATATATGTATGTGTGTATTTGTATGTGTATATATGTATGCGTGTTGTATGTGTGTATTTGTGTGTATATATGTGTGCGTATATAGGTGTGTGTGTGATTATTTTTGCAGGATAGGCTGCACAATTCCTAGAGAATTCCTGCAGGATGTTTTCCCTGCTCAGCACCAGGAAACACCAGGATGTCTCTGCGGTAAACTCTGTTCCACGTTACAGTTGTGTGTAACCCAGTGAAATGACCGAGCACCGGATACCCTTCCCTGGGTGATACATGTCATTTTTATATTTATCAATTTATATAAACTGCAGTGCGCCCGGCTCCTCACTGTCATAAGAGGAGTTCAGATGGTGCTTGTAGATCATGTATTGCGTTATATTCCTGCAGTTAATCCCATATTGCCTGATACATCATAAGGCCGCTGGCCTGTATGTATCAAACGTAAAGGGTTCATTTTGGAGCAAACGACAAGGAAGAAATAGCCAGTTCCTAAATTCCCATTCATTTAACAGGGAACGTTTATTGCCTTGAATGCTAAATGGGGCTACAATACATTGCTTTGCAATGCACTGGAGACCTCTCTTGCATTCAAGAAGTAACAACGCCGGATAATAACTCCTCACTTACCTTACTAGTAACATAATAAATTAGGTTGAATAAAGACACAAGTCCATCAAGTTCAACCTTCTCCTCATACCCCAGTAATTTTATCGCTATCCTGCTACCAAATAAGTTAGTCTTTATCAGACCTTCCTGATCAGCCTACTAATATACAGTATAACTCTGTATGTTCCCTTTGGAAAGAAATGTATCTATTCTTCTTTTGAATGTATTCATTGTATCTGCCATAACCACCTCCTTGGGCAGAGAATTCCACAATTTAACAGACCTTACTGTAAAAAACCCCTTCCTCTGCTAAAGTCTAAACTTCCTTTCCTTTAATCACAAGGGGTGTCCGCTGGTCACCTGATCAGGCCTTGGAATAAATAGCTCACCGCAGAGATCCTTGTATTGACCACTCATAGGTTCAGAAAATCCCAATGGCCCTCATGGATTTTGTCCTTGTGCCTTTTTTCATAAGATAACATTTTCAATTGAGGAGGACACAACAGTCGCTAACAGATCCACAGCACAACCCACCCCTCCTCCCCGCTGCGTATAGTAATCGTAACTCTTTAAAGGGATAGTAATACTTAAAATGTAAAAAAAATTATGTGGTAGGCCCGGAGTAGTGAACTCCTACTACTGCTGAAAGGTGTTTTATTCAAAAGTTAGCACAGCTCAAACTTGAATATTTTTAGATGCAGTAACATAGTGGCCTGAAAATGTACAGTGGAGCTGTTGTTATGAGATCGATGGTCTATCCCATTAAAGAAACTGTGTGTGGGGGTATTATTGGGAAGCACTGCTTCTCCTTTAAAAGCCTGGTTTAACCCTTTGAGTGCCAGAGGGGTACGCAACGCATCGCTTTGCAATGTGTTGCGTACCCTTCTGGCACTCAAAGGGGTTAAATTCTTTAGAATGATTCTTTGTTTCCTATTGTGAAGTTGGTTTGCCCCAGAATTGATTCTCACATTTCTATACACACGAGGACCCGCTCGCTGTGTTCCTTTACAAAGCCCTAATAAAGTTTAAATAGCTCCCATTCTCCACTCCATAACCGGAGCTGTTAAGAGTTCTGTTCCGTTCTCAGGCGGAGACCTGAATAGGAAATTGCTGCAAATTAATAAAATGAATAAGTGACCAGCGTGAGATGCTATATTACCGTGTCCGGAAATAAAAGGAAATCTAGTTTTCACTGTTTAAATATAAAATTGAACACGCGGAGCTGAGAAGTGGGTGATTCATACAATTTAGGTAAGAGAACTTAATGAAAACGGTATAAACTGTGTCTTGGAGATGAGTGTTGTCTGAATGGCGCCTACTGCGTCATACGCATGACATCACACATCTTAAGTCTTTACAAACAGTCAGCAATGTACTGTATGTTAAACTGTAATCTTATATAATACGAGAGGTCATTAAGCTAATAAGTCACGGAGGTGGTGATTCATCCACTTCTGATACTACTTAAAGGATCAGTAATGTTTTATTATGAACAAAACATATATTTTAGGGCTTTTCATGTTCAGTACAGAAAGGGAACCCCACAGCTGACTGTTTCATTTAAACGTTATAATAGTTCTGGCTGAGCTGTTACCATTACATTTTATGTAGCCAGAGGATCACGTCTCCCATACCGTTTATTAGAGTAATAGTCTGGACACAAGGGGAACTGTAGGTGAATTGTATGAACACCAGGTGGCACTGTTAATATATAAAAAAAACAACAGTGTGAACTCTGATACATTTGATGCCTGGCCCAGAAAGTTGTCATAGTGGATAACATAGTTATACGTTAAATCTATTCAATCTCCTGGTCAGTACACAGGTATACAAAATGGCCAAATGTCTGTCTGTCTGTCTATCTATCTATCTATCTATCTATCTATCTATCTATCTATCTACCTATCTAATATCTATCTCATATCTATATCTATCTAGCTATCTATATCATATCTATCATCTATCTCATATCTATCTATCTATCTATCTATCTATCTATCTATCTATCTATCTATCTATCACCTATCTATCTATATATCTATCTATCTAGTAACTTAGTAGATGAGGCTGAAAAAAGACAGGCGTCCTTCAAGTCCAGCCCATGCCAAAAACACCCCTGTTGATCCAGATGAAGGCAAAAAAGCCCTCTGGAGCCAATTCCAATCTAGCCCGAAGTTTGTGTTGGGGGAATGTATTCCTTCCTGACTCCAGTTGGTAGTCAAATAGTTCCTCAGATCAACATCCTATCTGCTTTGAAGCCATCGGTCATAATTTTCAGTATTGTTCTGTGCTAGATAGGCATCCATTGCTTTTTTGAATGCAGTTGCATAATCTGCAAGCACAACATCCTGAGGCAAAGAATTCCATAGCATTATCACCCTTACTGTATATAATCCCTACCTTTGTATTAGTCAAAAGCACCTTTCCTCTAGTCTTAATGGTTGGCCTCTTGTTCTTAGCTCAGCTCTTTGCATAAATAATTCATTGGATAGTTCTTTGTATTGACCTTGAATGTATTTGTAAATGGTAATCATATCCCCCCTTAGACGTCTCTTCTCTAATGTAAACAAACCCAGTTTGGCTAGTCTCTCTTTATAACTCAGATCCTCCAATCCCTTTATCAGTTTTGTTGCACGTCTCTGCACCTTTTCCAGTTCAGTAATGTCTTTTTTAAGAACTGGTGCCCAAAATTGTATTCCATATTCTAGATGAGGCCTAACCAAGGATTTATACAGAGGTAGGATTATATTAGCATCCCATGTATCTATACACCTCTTTTTATACAGGCTAGTACTCTATTTGCTCTTGCAGCAGCTGAGTGACTCTGCATCTATACATAGTCTACATAGTAAATTAGGTTGAAAAAAGACACAAGTCCATCAAGTTCAACCTTCGCCTCATACCTCAGTAACTGAGAATTTTATAGCTTTCCTACTACCAATTAAATTAGTCTTTATCAGACCTTCCTGATCAGCCTACTGATAAACAGTATAACTCTGTATGTTCCCTTTTGAAAGAAATGTATCTAATCTTCTCTTAAATGTATCCATTGTATCTGCCATAACTACCTCCCTGGGCAATGAATTCCACAATTTGACAGACCTTACCGTAAAAAACCCTTCCTCTGCTGAAGTTTAAACCTCCTTTCCTCTAATCTCAAGGGGTGTTCCCTGGTCACCTGATCAGGCCTTGGAATAAATAGCTCACCGCTAATATGTACCAGACATGCTCTTAGAGCCCATTGGGGTGATCGAGCACCGATGATTGCTACATTCCCGCTTCTTACTAGATTGATGACCCTTGAGCCTCCGAGACCTCTCTCTTTTATTTACCAGTGGTTGGAATCTCACATGAGGTATCAGGAATTTCCCTCACGGAATAAATGGGAACTGGATTTGGGTCCATTGGAGGATTGGGAGTGGAACATGGCTAAAGAGGTGCCAGCTCTGGTGGCGACATCGACTAGGCATCAAATGATACAGTTGAATATTCTACATAGAATTTATTATACACCAATCAGACTGTTTAAAATGGGGAGTTCTGGTACTGACCATTGCCATCAATGTGACAATGTTCGAGGCACGTACTTTCATATGATATGGGAGTGTCCTAAGGTTGGGAGATTTTGGTCGGAGATAATGCGTATTGTGACCCTGGTGTTGGGAAGACCTGTTCCTGCGACTCCAAAGATTTGTTTACTATCTTCCCCGATGAGATTGAGGATGCTGATGACAAATCTCTTCTGTGTGAGCTCTTGGTGATGGCGAGAAAGGTGGTGGCCTTGAACTGGATGTCAGACAGAGCTCCCACTTGTAGGGCGTGGATTAACCTAGTTTCACAGTGTTTTCCACATTATAAATTGGTTTACTTACACCGAGGTACTCTGGCTAAGTTTGATAAGATCTGGGGACGGTGGCAGACCTGGTGAACAGCTAAAGCAAGTACTACTGTAACCCCCGGCGATGTGTAACTTTTTGGAGCTGGACGACTGAGTTCATATCTGCTTGCCGTGTGGATGCTTGTGACGTATACTTGTTGTACACCTTTGTGTATGACTCCTATATATGACGGGATCTTGTGGAGTCACTGGCTGGTGGGTGAGGTTGGGGGGTGCTGCGGGCTCGGGGGAGAGAGGAACTGGGATCAAGGGATTTAGTTTTAGTTCAGTTTGGTTAGATGTTTGGGTTGAATTATTATAAAAACCTCAGGTCGACTCTGTACGCCCTATTAATATGCATCTGTTCTTTTCATTGTTCTAAATGTTTGCATACTCTTGCTGTACTTGAAAGATTTTACATGTACCCTTTTTCTTTGTATGTGTATGGAGTGATCTGATAATAAATTATATTTCAAAAAATAAAAATAGCTCACCGCAGAGATCCTTGTATTGACCTCTCATATACTTGTACAATGTGATAAGGTCTCCTCTTAGTCGTCTTTTCTCTAGAGTAAATAAACCAAGTTTGTCTAGTCGTTCCTCATATGTCAATTCCTCCATTCCCTTAATTAATTTTGTTGCTCTCCGCTGTATCCTCTCTAGTTCTAGTATATCCTTTTTCAGAACCTGTGCCCAAAATTGCACTACATACTCAAGGTGAGGTCTTACCAATGATTTGTATAATGGCAAAATAATGTTATCCACTCTCACTTCAATACCTCTTTTTATGCAAGACATGACTTTGTTTGCCTTTGCTACTGCTGTTTGACACTGGTCCAAGTTTGTAGTTGACAAGGATACCCAGGTCTTTTTCTAGCAACAAGTCACCTAAAATTATTCCATTAAGTTTATAAGTAGCCTTGGGATTGTTTCTTCCCAAATGCATGACTTTACAATTCCCCACATTAAACTTCATATTCCATTTGTTTGCCTAATCTGACATTGTATGTAAGTCCCTCTGTAGAGAGAAAATATCCTGTTCTGTATTAATGACTTTGCATAATTTGGTATCATCTGCAAATATTGATATTTTGCTTTCTATATCTATTTCCAGGTCATTTATAAACATGTTAAAAAGCAGCGGACCCAATACTGAACCCTGAGGTACTCCACTCTCCACTTTAACTGTACTGGAGAATTGTCCATTTACAACCACACACTGTTCCCTATTGTTCAACCAGTTTTGTATCCAATTGCAAAGGTTATCTCCTAGCCCCAATTTCCTTATTTTATACACCAGCCTTCTGTGTGGTACTGTATCAAATGACTTTGCAAAGTCTAGATATCTATTTATCTAATATCTATCTATCTATCTATCTATCTCATATCTATCTATCTATCTATCTATCTATCTATCTATCTATCTATCTATCTATCTATCTATCTCATCTATCTATCTATCTATCTATCTATCTATCTATCTATCTATCTATCATCTATCTCATATCTATCTAATATCTATATGTCTATTTATTTATCTAATATCTATCTATCTCATATCTATCTATCTATCTATCTATCTATCTATCTATCTATTTATCTATCTCATATCTATTATCTATCTATCTATCTATCTATCTATCTATCTATCTATCTCATATCTATTATCTATCTATCTATCTATCTATCTATCTATCTATCTATCTCATATCTATCTCATATAGGGGCCTGGCCACCCCCTGCGACTCCCTCGCCAGTGCCTGAAGCAAGTAGGTCTGTGCCTTCTTTTGCACAGACCTATCAGCTGTTCTCCCTCTCCGGCACTCTAGTAATGCAGAGTGATGACATCATCTTCCTGCTCTCTGAATTACTGAAGAAGGAGCCGCGTGGGAGCTCCAGCTTCTGAGGTCTGTGCAGAAGGAGGAACAGACCTCTCCTGCCATGCCGCTAGCCCACCAGGGAGGTAGGAGGAGATGGACACCGGGGGTCAGTAAGGGCAATGTGGAGCCAATGTGGAGATTGGGGCAATGTGGGGATTGGGAGGCAATGTGGAGATTGGGCAATGTGGAGATTGGGGCAATGTGGGGATTGGGAGGCAGTGTGGAGATTGGGCAATGTGGAGATTGGGGCAATGTGGGGATTGGGAGGCAGTGTGGAGATTGGGCAATGTGGAGATTGGGCAATGTGGAGATTGGGGGCAATGGTGGGCAGTGTGGAGATTGGGCAATGTGGGGATTGGGGGCAATGTGGAGATTGGGCAATGTGGAGATTGGGGGGCAATGGTGGGCAGTGTGGAGATTGGGCAATGTGGGGATTGGGGGGCAATGTGGAGATTGGGCAATGTGGAGATTGGGGGGCAATGGTGGGCAGTGAGGAGATTGAGGGCAATGTGGGGATTGGGGGGCAATGTGGAGATTGGGCAATGTGGAGATTGGGGGGCAATGTGGAGATTGGGCAATGTGGAGATTGGGGGGCAATGGTGGGCAGTGTGGAGATTGGGCAATGTGGGGATTGGGGGCAATCGTGGTAAATATGGAGACTGGGTGCAATGGGGGGCCCATGGCAATTTCTGCACCAGGGCCCTGTGGCTTTTAGTCACGCCTCTGATCCCAATTCACATTTAGTACATTTATCACATATAAAACATAACGTTGTGTTGTGCAGTATTGTTTACACAAATGTGTTGACATAATTCGCAGTGTGATTTGTTGCATGGTTGTGTGGTTTGTCCATTCAGTGGTCAGTTTTCCATTGATCCATTTTGTCTCAGGTTAGGTTAGGTGCTTTGATGGTTGGGGGTGATGTGTCTTTCATCACCTCATGGTCTGTTAGCAGAGACTGTAGCTCTTGACAGGGACCTGCACAGACATTTTGGGGGCAGGGGCTCAAATGAAAAAAAGGGCACTTCTCATATTTATTTATTTATTGTTAAAAGGGCACGAGGGTACTTTGGACAAAAAGGGCAGGTGCTCAAGCCCCCTTGGTGTCTGTGTGTGCACGTGCCTGCTCTTTGATGATGTGTAGTTCTTGTAGAACGGGCCTGTATATAATCACTAGTGGTATACATGTAGAGACTTCCTTCTCTTTGTATTGTAACAAGTGTTCACATGGTGTTGTCAGAGCAGATGTTATTTTCCTTGTGATTGTCCTTGTTTTAGATCCTTTCTGTCTGAATGACTCAGACAATGTTTATCAGTGATCGTTGTGGTCCTTGGAATAGGAGCATTTGCAGTGGTATCTGACAGCTTGGCTACGCATGATGCCTTGTTTAGTGTGAGCTGGGTGAAACCAGGGGAGGGCTGACAACTTGTGGCCAGGGGGCATATTCAGTCAAGTGGCACATTTCTATATCGCCCAAGTACACTGTCCCAGCCCACCCCCTTTTGTTAGTTTTAAAATTGGCATTAATGTTGTGAAGTAAGGCAACTGATACCATATAGCTTACAGCTGAAACGAGGCTACACTAGTGCGCTCCTACAAAGCTTACAATTTAAGTAAAGATTACCTAGTGATACTATAGAGCTTACAAGGGAAATGGGTTATTCTACTAGTGTAGCTCCATTTGGATTGTTCCTCTGTGGTGTCGTTTGTGTAGATCCATTTCAGTTGTAAGCTCTATGTTATCACTAGTGTAGCTCCATTTGGAGCAGCAATTGGGAGATTTAGTGAGGAGCAGTGGCCCACCAGCCCAGACATATGACCGGCCCAGGGGGCAATTGCCCCAGCCCACCCCTGGATGAAACGCTGGAGCTGTGAAGATAACTGCACCCCTCTGTGGGATTTCTCTATACAGATGACTGTAGTTTGCCATTGGTCAAATTTACTTCAAAAATACACAGGGAAGAAAGACATTTGAAATTAAAATGATCAGTCACTTCAACACCAAACACAACGGACTTAATAAGGACTTGGGATTTCTTTCACACTACCAACATCTTATACAAGATTTCCTTTCCAGTTATTTTGTTTTGGTACATGCCTGACCCTTTGGGTGCCGGAGGGATGCGTAACGCATTGCTCTTTAATGTGTTGTGTAGCACTATGAGTTCACTGGGTTGATCAGCTCTCTCACAGTGTTTTTCAAATTGCAGCTGTGCACTGTGATTCTGTCTGTCTCCCCTTGTCTCTCATCCTGCAACCCTCCCCTCACATTCCTAACAAGGGATTTCTTATCAGTTTTAAACTTAAACACAAACATATATATATATATATATATATATATATATATATATATATATATACCTACATATACGCACACACATTCATACTAAGTAAAAACATCCAGCATTGAATGTAACGCTCAGTCACAGTCTCTCTCTCTCACACCCACACACACACACACACATAGTCTCTCTCTCTCTTTCTCACACATACACACACTCATATGCAGTCTCTCTCTCACATACATATACAACACACACACAGTCCTCTTTTCTCTCACACACACATTCACACACTCACATGCACTCTCTTACACACACATGCAGTCTCTCACTCGCACAGTCTCCCTCTCTATCTCTCTTTTTCTCTCCCTCTCTCTGTCACACACGCACATATGCACACTCACACACATGCAATCTCATGCCGTTTCTCATTCACAAGCATTCTCCCTCTCTCTCACATACAAACATAGTCTCACATACACATAAACATTTATCCCAAGGGTCCATACCTCCCAAGTGTCCATCCTTAGTAGATATTAGGGGTCTGTACCTCCCAAGTGTCCCTCTTTAAGAGATATTAGGTGTCCGTACTTCCCAGGCAGCCCACTTTAGGAGATATTAGGGGTCCATACCTCCCAAGTGACCTTCTTTAGGAGACATTAGGGCTCTGTCCCTCCAAAGTGTACCCCTTAGGAGATATTAGGACTCTATCTTGACTCTATCAAGTGTCCCTCTTTAGAACATATTAAGGGTCAATACCTCCCAAGTGTCCCTCTTTAGGAGATATTAAGGGTCTTCCTCCTAAGTGTCCCTCTTTAGGAGATATTAAGGGTCTTCCTCCCAAGTGTCCCTCTTTAGGAGATATTAGGGGTCCATACCTCCCAAGTGTCCCTCTTTAGGAGATATTAGGTGTCCATACCTCCCAGGCAGCCCACTTTAGGAGATATTAGGGGTCTGTACCTCCCAAGTGTCAATCTTTAGGAGATAGTAAGGGTCCATACTTCCCAAGTGTCCTTCATTAGGAGATATTAGGGGTCCATACCTCTCAAGTGTCCCTCTTTAGGAGATATTAGGGGTCCATGTCTCCCAAGTGTCCCTCTTTAGGAGATCTTAGATATCCATACCTCCCAAGTGTCCATCTTTAGCAGATATTAGGGGTCCATACCTCCCAAGTATCCATCTTTAGCAGATATTAGGGGTCCGTACCTCCTAAGTGTCCCTCTTTAGAACATACTAGAGGTCCATACCTCCCAAGTTCTCCTCTTTAGGAGATATTAGGGGTCCATTCCTCCCAAGTGTCCCACTTTAGAACATATTAGGGGTCCATACTTCCCAAGTGTCCATCTTTAGGAGATATTAGGAGTCCATACTTCCCAGGTGTCCCTCTTTACAGCATATTAGGGGTCTACAGCTCCCAAGTGTCCCTCTTTAGGAGATATAGGGCTCCATATCTCCCAAGTGTCCCTCTTTAGGAGGGACGGTCTCTCTTTGTGACCCAAATCTCTCTGTTCCTCTGTCCCACTCTGGTCTCCTTGTGTTCAGAAGATCAGACTGTGTGGTGTGTATATAAGTGTATCACCCTGGTATCCCTGTGTTTAGGAGATCAGACTGTGTTTTGTGTATAGAAGTGTATCACCCTGGTGTCCCTGTGTTTAGGAGATCAGACTGTGTTTTGTGTATATAAGTGTATCACTCTAGTATCCCTGTGTTTAGGAGATCAGACTGTGTGGTGTGTATATAAGTGTACCACTCTGGTATCCCTGTGTTTAGGAGATCAGACTGTGTGGTGTGTATATAAGTGTACCACTCTGGTATCCCTGTGTTTAGGAGATCAGACTGTGTGGTGTATATATAAGGGTATCACTCTGGTGTCCCTGTGTTTAGGAGATCAGACTGTGTGGTGTGTATAGAAGTGTATCACCCTGGTGTCCCTGTGTTTAGGAGATCAGACTGTGTTTTGTGTATAGAAGTGTATCACATTGCTCCACAGCAATACAACTCTCATTTGTGTAATCTTCAGAATATGAGTATATAATTAGTCTGTGTAAATAAAATACTTTGGTCTTGCTCTAAATCATTTATTTAGTTACAAAAAGAGGTGTCAATAGGACATGAAATAACCTAAAAAATTCTCGGTAATACCCCGGCCGCCGGTCATGCTCACAACAAAATCCCCTAAAACAAGTGTCCCACTTGCATCTGAACTGTTGGGAGATGTTCCTACTCACGTCTTTCACACACGTCACCTACGTCTTAATGACTGTACAACACTAACTTCTAGCTGGCTGATTAACCCTTTACCCCTTAAGGACCAATTACGCGCCAGGACTATCATGGTCCTTAGCTGCCATTCTCGCGGTTATGGACCAGAAAGGTGAACAACGCATTTCATTGCTTTACAATGCATAAAACACCCAATGGCCCTCATGAGGTTAAGAAGGCAAAAGTGAAAAACTGTGGCATAAATCAGCTGTACTATAGGCAACAATTAACCCCCTCTGTTCCTGAAAGGGCTAATAAGATGATGTATGATGTATGGAGTAAACCAGCTAAACCATAGGGGGACAAAAATAAAAGGTTAATAAGATGAATCCAAACAACCCTGGAATAAACCAAGTGCATGATGGGTAAAAATTAACCTATTCCCGCAAATTCTCTATGATTTAAATGTCTCATTTAACACCTGGAGTGCCAGTGAGGTACCCAGCTAATTGCAATGCGTTGGAGGCCTTTAGTGTATAGCACTGACCCTTTGAGCGCCAGAGGGGTACGCAACGCATTGCAAAGCAATGCGTTGTGTACCCCTCTGGCACTCAAAGGGTTAAAAACTCCCATTTAAATCAAAAGGGAGGATTACTATGACCCCTACAAAGGAGATGGCTTGATCTAGAACTGCCCCGGCTCTCCTCATTAAATCTGCCTCTTAGAGAACTCGAATGGAGGCTTTTAGCATCCCTGTCAGCAGGCCGCTCTGTGGTTGCCATGGTAACTATTATGTGGCCATGTTTACCAATGTTAACCCCCTCTGAGCGAGAAGGAAACGACACAATAGAACCCAATGGAGAGCCGCTTTCATGGCATATGGTCAAACATATTAAAGTCTCCAAAAAAAAGCACTCAGCCATTGTACAGGAGCCGCTGGATTTCAGGGTTAACCCCTTCATTACTGCAAGGACCAAGGCAATGTGCTGGGTAGCACAGCTTGGCAGGCTCCTCTGGAAATGAAGTGGTTAATGCTTGTTTAATTACTTTACAGATCACAGGCTGGTATGAACATGCAGATATTCTGGGCCACACGCAGAAAGTAAAGCGGAGTCATTGTGAGAAAAAACCTACTGGCACGCAGATCACAATAACTGACATTGGCTTCAATGGTGCCTTTAACCTTTGAATGCTAAAGAGGCTGTCAATGCATTGCAAAGATCTCTATGGCATTAAAGTGGAATTAACATTTGATAAAGACTTGGGTAATTGTAAAAGATTTTTTATAAAATCCCCTGTAATTACGTTAGTGATTCCTTATTCAGGTCTATAGTTCAGGAGATATGTATCTTTATTTATGTGTCAGTGTATACAAATCAGGAAGCTCTGGCAGGTACAATACCATCTGAGTGCAAGGTGTCACACATCTTTCTGGCACTTAGAGGGTTAATATATCTTCATTGCATACCTCCCAAGTGTCCCTCTTTAGGAGATATTAGGGGTTTGTACCTCCCAAGTGTCCCTCTTTAGGAGATATTAGGGTCCATACCTCACAAGTGTCCCTCTTTCAGAGATATTAGGGGTCCATACCTCCCAAGTGTCTCTCTTTAGGAGATATTAGGGGTCCATATCTCACAAGTGTCCCTCTTTAGGAGATATTAGGGTCCATACCTCACAAGTGTCCCTCTTTAGGAGATATTAGGGGTCCACACCTCCCAAGTGTCCCTCTTTAGGAGATATTAGGGGTCCATATCTCACAAGTGTCCCTCTTTAGGAGATATTAGGGTCCATACCTCACAAGTGTCCCTCTTTAGGAGATGTTAGGGATCTGTACCTCCCAAGTGTCCCTCTTAGGCGATATTAGGGTCCATACCTCACAAGTGTCCCTCTTTCGGAGATATTAGGGGTCCATACCTCTCAAGTGTCTCTCTTTAGGAGATATTAGGGGTCCATACCTCCCAAGTGTCCCTCTTTAGGATATATTAGGGGTGCATACCTCCCAAGTGTCCCTCTTTAGGAGATATTAGGGGTCCATACCTCACAAGTGTCCATCTTTAGGAGATATTAGGGTCCATACCTCACAAGTGTCCCTCTTTAGGAGATAATAGGGTCCATACCTCCCAAGTGCCCCTCTTTAGGAGATATTAGGGGTGCATACCTCCCAAGTGTCCCTCTTTAGGAGATATTAGGGGTCCATACCTCACAAGTGTCCCTCTTTAGGAGATATTAGGGTCCATTCCTCACAAGTGTCCCTCTTTAGGAGATATTAGGGTCCATACCTCACAAGTGTCCCTCTTTAGGATATATTAGGGGTCCCTACCTCCCAAGTGTCCCTCTTTAATAGATATTAGGGTCCGTACCTCACAAGTGTCCCTCTTTAGGAGATATTAGGAGTCCATTCCTCCTAAGTATCCCTCTTTCGCAGATATAAGGGGTCCATACCTCCCACTCCCAAGTGTCCCTCTTTGGAGATATTAGGGGTCCATACCTCCCAAGTGTTCCGCTTTAGCAGATACTAGGGGTCCATACCTCCCAAATGTCCCTCTTTAGAAGATATTAGGGGTCCATACCTCCCAAATGTCCCTCTTTAGCAGATATTAGGGGTCCATACCTCCCAAATGTCCCACTTTCTGAGATATTAGGGGTATGTACCTCACAAGTGTCCCCCTTTAGGAGATATTAGTGTTCCATACCTCCCAAGTGTCCCTTTTTAGGAGATATTAGGGTCCTTACCTCCCAAGTGTCCCTCTTTAGGAGATTTTCAGGGTCTGTACCTCTCAAGTGTCCCTCTTTAGGAGATATTAGGGATCTGTACTTCCCAAGTGTTCCTTTTTAGGATATATTAGGGGTCCATACCTCACAAATGTCCCTCTTTAAGAGATATTAGGGGCTGTACCTCCCAAGTGTCCCTCTTTAGGAGATATTAAGGTATGTACCTCACAAGTGTTCCTCTTTAGGAGATATTAGGGGTCTATACCTCACAAGTGTCCCTCTTTAGGAGATAATAGGATCCGTACATCCCAAGTGTCCCTCTTTAGGAGATATTAGGGACCCGTACCTCCCAAGTGTCCCTCTTTAGGAGATATTAGGGGTCTGTACATCCCAAGTGCCCCTCTTTAGGAGATATTAGGGGTCCATACCTCCCAAGTGTCCCTCTTTAGGAGATATTAGAGGTCAGTACCTCCCAAGTGTCCCTCTTTAGGAGATATTAAGGGTCCGTACCTCCCAAGTGTCCCTATTTAGGAGATAAGAGGGTCTGAACCTCACAAGTGTCCCTCTTTAGGAGATATTAGGGGTCTGTACCTCCCAAGTGTCCCTCTTTAGGAGTGTCACGAAGATGGGAACTCCTGGAAGGAAGAGAGTGGAGGATAAGACTCCTCCAACAAGGGATAGGGGAGCAAGTTGCTGGGGAGCAACGCTTGGGTACGGGGCTCGGGTACGTTGGTTGTCCTAAGAGGATCGTGCTGTGGCCTAGCCAGATAAAGGTGCTAGCCGCGAAGCTAGATTGGACCCCTCCAGTTGAGCCGAAGGGTTCCCTCAATGATCACCTCAGGACAAACCGTACAACCCCTACCCCCGGGGAGAAACAAGCTCCAACCGAAACAGAACTAACTCAGGAATAAGTGACTGAAGAAAGGTCGGGTCACAAGCCTGGTCATGCACGGGAATCACAGAGGGTGGTACCAAATCATAAGGCAGGAAAGGTCAGGGACAGGCCGGGTCACACACAAGAGGGCTGAAGCTGGAACAGAGATGGTGGTCAAGAGCATCACCGTGGTGTTTCTGTGTTTAGGAGATCAGACTGTGTGGTGTGTATAGAAGTGTATCACCCTGGTGTCCCTGTGTTTAGGAGATCGGACTGTGTGGTGTGTATATAAGTCTATCACCCTGGTGTCCCTGTGTTTAGGAGATCAGATTGTGTGGTGTGTATATAAGTGCATCACCCTGGTGTCCCTGTGTTTAGGAGATCAGACTGTGTGGTGTGTATATAAGTGTATCACCCTGGTATCCCTGTGTTTAGGAGATCAGACTGTGTGATGTGTATATAAGTGCATCACCCTGGTGTCCCTGTATTTAGGAGATCAGACTGTGTGGTGTGTATATAAGTGTATCACCCTGGTGTCCCTGTGTGTAGGAGATCAGACTGTGTGGTGTGTATATAAGTGTATCACCCTGGTGTCCCTGTGTTTAGGAGATCAGACTGTGTGGTGTGTATATAAGCGTATCACCCTGGTGTCCCTGTGTTTAGGAGATCAGACTGTGTGATGTGTATATAAGTGTATCACCCTGGTGTCCCTGTGTTTAGGAGATCAGACTGTGTGATGTGTATATAAGTGCATCACCCTGGTGTCCCTGTGTTTAGGAGATCAGACTGTGTGGTGTGTATATAAGTGTATCACCCTGGTGTCCCTGTGTTTAGGAGATCAGACTGTGTGGTGTGTATATAAGCGTATCACCCTGGTGTCCCTGTGTTTAGGAGATCAGACTGTGTGGTGTGTATATAAGTGTATCACCCTGGTGTCCCTGTGTTTAGGAGATCAGACTGTGTGGTGTGTATATAAGTGTATCACCCTGGTATCCCTGTGTTTAGGAGATCAGACTGTGTGATGTGTATATAAGTGCATCACCCTGGTGTCCCTGTGTGTAGGAGATCAGACTGTGTGGTGTGTATATAAGTGTATCACCCTGGTGTCCCTGTGTTTAGGAGATCAGACTGTGTGGTGTGTATATAAGTGTATCACCCTGGTGTCCCTGTGTGTAGGAGATCAGACTGTGTGGTGTGTATATAAGTGTATCACCCTGGTGTCCCTGTGTTTAGGAGATCAGACTGTGTGGTGTGTATATAAGTGTATCACCCTGGTGTCCCTGTGTTTAGGAGATCAGACTGTGTGGTGTGTATATAAGTGTATCACCCTGGTGTCCCTGTGTTTAGGAGATCAGACTGTGTGGTGTGTATAGAAGTGTATCACCCTGGTGTCCCTGTGTTTAGGAGATTAGACTGTGTGGTGTGTATAGAAGTGTATCACTCTGGTGTCTCTGTGTTTAGGAGATCAGACTGTGTGGTGTGTATATAAGTGTATCACCCTGCTGTCCCTGTGTTTAGGAGATCAGACTGTGTGGTGTGTATAGAAGTGTATCACCTTGGTGTCCCTGTGTTTAGGAGATCAGACTGTGTGGTGTGTATAGAAGTGTATCACTCTGGTGTCCCTGTGTTTAGGAGATCAGACTGTGTGGTGTGTATAGAAGTGTATCACCTTGGTGTCCCTGTGTTTAGGAGATCAGACTGTGTGGTGTGTATATAAGTGTATCACCCTGGTGTCCCTGTGTGTAGGAGATCAGACTGTGTGGTGTGTATAGAAGTGTATCACCCTGGTGTCCCTGTGTTTAGGAGATCAGACTGTGTGGTGTGTATATAAGTGTATCACTTTGGTGTCCCTGTGTTTAGGAGATCAGACTGTGTGGTGTGTATAGAAGTGTATCACCCTGGTGTCTCTGTGTTTAGGAGATCAGACTGTGTGGTGTGTATATAACTGTATCACCTTGGTGTCCCTGTGTTTAGGAGATCAGACTGTGTGGTGTGTATATAAGTGTATCACCCTGCTGTCCCTGTGTTTAGGAGATCAGACTGTGTGGTGTGTATATAAGTGTATCACCCTGATGTCCCTGTGTTTAGGAGATCAGACTGTGTGGTGTGTATAGAAGTGTATCACCCTGGTGTCCCTGTGTTTAGGAGATCAGACTGTGCGGTGTGTGTATATAAGTGTATCACCCTGGTGTCCCTGTGTGTAGGAGATCAGACTGTGTGGTGTGTATATAAGTGTATCACCCTGCTGTCCCTGTGTTTAGGAGATCAGACTGTGTGGTGTGTATATAAGTGTATCACCCTGATGTCCCTGTGTTTAGGAGGTCAGACTGTGTGGTGTGTATATAAGTGTATCACCCTGGTGTCCCTGTGTTTAGGAGATCAGACTGTGTGGTGTGTATAGAAGTGTATCACCCTGGTGTCCCTGTGTTTAGGAGATCAGACTGTGTGGTGTGTATAGAAGTGTATCACCCTGGTGTCCCTGTGTTTAGGAGATCAGACTGTGTGGTGTGTATAGAAGTGTATCACCCTGGTGTCCCTGTGTTTAGGAGATCAGACTGTGTGGTGTGTATATAAGTGTATCACCCTGATGTCCCTGTGTTTAGGAGATCAGACTGTGTGGTGTGTATATAAGTGTATCACCCTGGTGTCCCTGTGTTTAGGAGATCAGACTGAGTGGTGTGTGTATATAAGTGTATCACACCTGGTGTCCCTGTGTTTAGGAGATCAGACTGTATGGTGTGTATATAAGTGTATCACCCTGGTGTCCCTGTTTTTAGGAGATCAGACTGTGTGGTGTGTATATAAGTGTATCACCCTGGTGTCCCTGTGTTTAGGAGATCAGACTATGTGGTGTGTGTATAAGTGTATCACCCTGGTGTCCCTGTGTTTAGGAGATCAGTTGTGTGGTGTGTACATTAAATTACATTAAAAACCGTACAATTTCTGGCCACTGTGATACTGCACCTAAAAAAAATCAGGTTTGAGCTATAATAACTTTTAATAAAACTCCTTTCAGCAGTGGGAGTTCCTTGTTTTACTCATGGGGATAAACTCTACTTCTGTTACGGTTGGCAATCAAAACCAGGAGTCAGACGGTATAGTTAATAGAACCTTTATTATGAGAATAATGACAGTAATGCAATATATAAATATACACACAGTGGGTGATTGAAACGGCGAGCACTGTATCAGGAATAGCAGTCTCCCAATCTCTTCACCACACTGTCCGAGACTAGGCCTCAGCCCACTGGAGTCTCGTGGTAAGGTAACGCCCAAGAGATACTGACTCAGCCTGCAGTCCGTAGCTAGGAGTCTGCTAGAGCCCCAGGTCAGTACTAGGAAGGATGTCTGAATAACGGAAACAACCAACTGAGCGAACAGACAAAGCCTTCTAGTAAGCACCAGATAGGATAGTCAGACGAGCCAAAGTCATACACGGAGCTGGTAGAGAGCCAGAGCCACAGGTTTGTACCAGAAAGGATATCCACTGAAGCGATGGAATGCTGGATGCGCAGTGGATAAAGCCCCAGGTCAACACCAGAGTGAGTAGTCAGACAAACCTAGGTCATAGACAGAGCGGGTAGTCAGC
Source organism: Rhinophrynus dorsalis (assembly GCA_037306005.1). Taxonomy (NCBI): domain Eukaryota; kingdom Metazoa; phylum Chordata; class Amphibia; order Anura; family Rhinophrynidae; genus Rhinophrynus; species Rhinophrynus dorsalis. The sequence continues at coordinate 17,379 of JBBDGT010000436.1, read as the reverse complement.
CAGACCCATAGGTTTGCACCAGAAAGGATATCCACTGGAACGTATGTATGCTGGATACGCAGTGGATAGAGCCTAGGTCAACACCAGAGTGGGTAGTCAGAGAAGCCTAGGTCATACATGGAGCAGTTAGGCAGCCAGAGCCACAGGTTTGCACCAGAAAGGATATCTGAGCCAAATCGGAACGCCAAGGAGAATAGTCAGACAGAGCCACAGGTCAACACCAGAATGGATGGACAGACAAGCCGGATCATACACAGGAATCAGGAATACTAGAAAATGAACTGCTCAGAACAACAACATAAGGATAATTGAGTCAGGACTCAGTCTGCCCTTTAAACCCTCCACAGGAAGTAGGCAGGAAGAGCAGCTAGAGGGAGGAAGTAGATAGGAGGAGACTACAGGAAAAAAACAGAGGCCTTTAGCATGCTTGAAGCCTCTTGCCTGCAGATGACGCGTGGAAAGATGTCAAGCGTCGCTGAAGTGGCGTTGCTGGAAACAAGGTACTGTGACAGAACCCTCCCCTTCAAAGATCCCTCCTCCGAGGGACCGGGCCAGGTTTGTCAGGGAAACGTGCATGGAATCTGCGCACTAGGAGAGGAGCGTGAACATCAGCAGCAGAGATCCAGGAGCGCTCCTCCAGACCATATCCCTTCCAATGGATAAAATACTGTAAACGTCCTCTAACCGTACGGGAGTCCTTTGAACCTCATATTCCTCGTGATCTGCAACTATTACAGGAGCAGGACGGACAGGAGCGGAAGTATACCGGTTGCAGACGAAGGGCTTTAACAGGGAGACATGAAAGACATTATGTATCCACATATTGGCAGGCAGTTCCAACGCATAAGCCACCGGGTTGATCTTATGCAACACCTTGAAGGGACCAACAAATCGAGGAGTCAGTTTATTGCATGGGACTCGGAGGTGCAAATTATGGGAGGACAACCACACTCTATCTCCAACGTGGAAGGTCGGTGCTGGCAGACGTCTACGGTCAACCTGCCTTTTTTGTCACTGCACTGAACCACGTACCCGATCCCATGAGGACGGAGTGCCTGCAAATGCTCATCCAGAGCTGGAATAGCTTGAGCACGGAAGGTTTTAGGAAGAACAGAGGGTTGGAACCCATAGTTCATCAAAAAGGGGAACTCTGAGTGGAAGAGTTCACAGCGCAATTTCTGGCAAACTCCACCAAGGGCAACAGGGTAGAATTTATCCACAATCATAAGTATTGCAGTAAAGCCCATGGACCTAGGAATGTCAACTATAAAATCAATGTATAAGTGAGACCAGGGGCATTCCCCGTTGGCCACAGGCTGGAGTAAGCCCACCGGTAGATGTCGGGGAGACTTATTTTGGTGGTGCAGGCAGAGGTAAAGGCAGCACAATCAGAGCGGAGGCTCGGCCACCAAAATAGTCTAGACAAGGACCAGATTAACTGGTCGCGCCCAACATGGCCAGTGATTTTGGAAGCATGGTATGTCTCCAGGATGTCTCCAGGATTTTAATACGGAATTGAGCCGGTACAAAACATCTCCACTAGGAGTCTCTGCTGGGGCAGATGCTTGGGCGGCCAGTATCTCCTCTCCCAGAGGAGAGGTAATACAGGTACGAGTTGTGGCCTGAATGCAATCAGCAGGAATGATCGGGGCGGGAGGAAACTCCTCCTTGGACCTACTACAAAATTGGTGCGAGAGGGCGTCATCCTTAGCATTTTTCGAGTCTGGAAGGTAGGAAACCACAAATTAAACCTGGATAGGAATAGTACCCATCTGGCTTGCCGGGAGGACAGCCGCTTGGCTTCAGACAAGTATGTCAAATTCTGATGGTCCGTAAGAATCAAAATGAGGGAATTGGTACCCTCTAACAGATGACGCCACTCTTTCAATGCCAAAATTATAGCCAGCAACTCCCTGTCACCAATCTAATAAACCCTTTCCGCCTTAGACAGTTTTTGAGAAGTAACCACAAGGGCGCAAAGCCTCTCCAGGAGATGACCGTTGAGAAAGGAGGGCGCCTACTCCAATCTCTGACGCACCACAGCCGACAGTTTTTTGGGGTCCATCGCGAACCCAGATGCGGATATAACATACACAAAAAGGTAACTTGGGTCTTGTGAAACTCACACTTTTCCAACTTGCAGAAAAAGTTGTTTTCTCTCAGGAGCGAAAGGACCTTGGAAACATCCGCATAGTGGGCCTCAACCATTGGAGAATGGATAAGGATGTTATCCAGATATACAACAATGCAGCTTTGCAAAAGTTTTCTCAGGATGTCATTTATGAATTCTTGGAAGACAGCGGGAGCGTTGCACAGGCCAAAGGGAATGATCATATATTCATAATGCCCGCTCCGGGTGTTGAACGCTGTCTTCCATTCATGCCCTTGTTTAATCCTGACCAAATTGTAAACCGCCCTCAAATCAGGCTTAGGAAGATAGTAGAAACCTATGAAGTGGTCAAACAGCTCAGTAATCACTGGTATGTTTACCATCAGTTTGTTTAAGCCCCGATAATCGTTACAAGGGCGTAGTTCTCCGTCCTTTTTTACAAAAAAAAAATTCAGCACCCGCAGGGGATGAGGATTTCAGAATGATGCACCTCTCCAAGGCATCAGCCACATACTCCTCCATGACCTTATTCTCTTCCACAGATAGAGGGTACGTACGACCCCGCGGAGGGGTAGACCAGGCAAGAGCTCAATCTTGCAATTGTATGGTCTATGGGGAGATAAAGCTCCTGCCTGGACTTTGTTAAATAACTCGGAAAACTGCGAATAAGCCTCAGGTAGGCCTTGGAACTCGGCACAGGCAAGTCTGATGGGACGTGAAAGACACGACTCCTCACAGTGAGTCCCCCAGGACAATATTTCACATGTGCTCCAGTCAATTTTAGGGTTATGTTTTTGTAACCATGGGAACCCTAATACAATAGCATAGTGCGGGGAGTTTATCACCTGAAACTTCAGGGTTTCCTTATGCAGGGCTCCCATGCTTAGGGTAAGTGGGGCCGTCTCGTGGGTAAAATGTGCTGGCAGCAGGGGTCTTCCATCAATAGCTTCAACCTCCAAAGGAGTGTCACGAGGTAGTAAAGGAATCACAAAACGCTCAGCGAATGCGGCGTCCACAAAATAACCTGCTGCACCACAGTCTATAAGAGCAGGCACAGGGATAGACTCTTTGCCCAAGATAGGACTATGTCCAGCAAGGGTATAGCCTGAGAGGCTTCAGGGGACTGTGAGATGCCACCTAAGATCTGTCCCCGACAGGATCTTTTGGTGCGAGCGTCTCCCGGACGTACCGGGCATGATTTCAGGAAGTGACTATTCTTAACACAGTACAGACATAGTTTCATCCTCCGCCTATGGGCCCCCTCCGCCGCAGAGAGTAGGGTAGCCCCCACCTGCATAGGTTCCCCACCCATAGTGTCAGAACCAGGAGGCATGGGAGGTGAGGGAGGACAGGGTGAGCAAGAAAAGCTGTAGGACATGCTGGTAGGATGCCTCCGAAGGTGCTCCTTAAACGACGGTCTTTCCCAGACCCGTTATCTATGAGGATGACAAAGGATATCAGCTCATCCAGACTATTAGGTAGGTCACCAGAGTGGATGGACAGACAAGCAGGATCATACACAGGAATCAGGAATACTAGAAAATGAACTGCTCAGAACAACAACGTAAGGGTGACTGCGTAAGGACTCAGTCTGCCCTTTAAACCCTTCCACAGGAACAAGGTAGGAAGAGCAACTAGAGGGAGGAAGTAGGTAGGAGGAGACTACAGGAAACAACTACACATAAAACAGAGGCTTGCAGCATGCTTGAAGCCTCTTGCCTGCAGATGACGCGTGGAAAGATGCAGAGCGTTGCTGAAGCGGCGGCGCTGGAAACAAGGTACTGTGACAACCTCATATTTTTTTTTTTTACATTTTAAGTATTACTATCCCTTTAACTGTAATCAGTGACTCACCTCTCCCATAGACTGTAACATAATAACTGCGATGTGCTAGAGATGTTACTATCACATTCTATATAGAACTGTAGTCAGTGACTCACCTCTCCCATAGAATGTAACATAATAACTGTCATGTGCTAGAGATGTTACTATCACATTCTTTATAGAACTGTAGTCAGTGACTCGCCTCTACCATACAATGTAACAGAACAACTGTCATATGCTAGAGCTGTTACTATCACATTCTATATAGCTGTCATGTGCTAGAGCTGTTACTATCACATTCTATAAAGAACTGTAGTCAGTGACTCACCTCTCCCATAGAATGTAACATAATAACTGTCATGTACTAGAGCTGTTACTATCACATTCTATATACATCTGTAGTCAGTGACTCACCTCTCCCATAGAATGTAACATAATAACTGTCATGTGCTAGAGCTGTTACTATCACATTCTATATAGAACTGTAGTCAGTGACTCACCTCTCCCATAGAATGCAACATAATAACTGTCATGTGCTAGATATGCTATTATCACATTCGATATAGAACTGTAGTCAGTGACTCACCTCTCCCATAGAATGTAAGATAATAACTGTCATGTGCTAGAGCTGTTACTATCACATTCTATATAGAACTGTAGTCAGTGACTCACCTCTCCCATAGAATGTAACATAACAACTGTCATGTGCTAGATCTGTTACTATCACATTCTATATAGAACTGTAGTCAGTGACTCACCTCTCCATAGGATGTAACATAATAACTAGTGTTGAGCGAGCACCCCGATGCTCGGATGCTCGGGTGCTCTGACCGAGCACCCCCTGAGGCTCGAGTGCTCGGCCGAGCACCCGAGCCCCATTGAAATTAATGGGGCGACACGAGCATTACACCAGGCACCCCCTGCTCTGATGAGGGAGGGTGCCTGGTCAATGCCCCCCTTCATCTCCGCTATGCCCCCTTCATCTCCGAATGCCCCCTTCATCTCCGCAATGCCCCCTTCATCTCCGCTATGCCCTCTTCCACAATGTCCCCCTTCATCTCCGCTATGCCCCTCTTCCACAATGTCCCCCTTCATCTCCGCTATGCCCCTCTTCCACAATGTCCCCCTTCATCTCCTCTATGCCATAGAGGAGATGAAGGGGGACATTGTGGAAGAGGGGCATAGCGGAGATGAAGGGGGACATTGTGGAAGAGGGGCATAGAGGAGATGAAGGGGGACATTGTGGAAGAGGGGCATAGCGGAGATGAAGGGGGACATTGTGGAAGAGGGGCATAGAGTCTATGCCCCTCTTCCACAATGTCCCCCTTCATCTCCGCAATGCCCCCTTCATCTCCGCAATGCCCCCGTACCTCCAGTCCCTGGTGGTCCAGCGGAGCGTCTTCAGATCTGTGCCTCTTCCGGCACAGATCCCCGCCACCCGAACATGGCGGGCGAGCACATGGCGGTACTCGACGAGTACCGCCATGTGCCGAGCAGAGCGATGCTCGAGCCGATCCGAGCATCGGCCGAGCACGCTCGCTCAACACTAATAATAACTGTCATGTGGTAGAGCTGTTACTATCACATTCTATATAGAACTGTAGTCAGTGACTCACCTCTCCCATAGAATGTAACATAATAACTGTCATGTGCTATAGATGTTACAGGATGCTAAAGAGGTAAAGAGGAGATAAAGGTGTGATAAAGAGGAGATGAGATAAGGGGATGATAAAGAGCAGATAAAGGTGTGATAAAGAGGAGATAAGGGGATGATAAAGTGGAGATAAAGGTGTGATAAAGAGGAGATAAGGGGATGATAAAGAGGAGATAAAGGTGTGATAAAGAGGAGATAAAGTTGTGATAAAGTGGTGATACAGTGGAGATGACTTCTCAGTGATATCACTTCTCCAATTCTTATGTTATTCTGTGGAGCCTAGTCACTTGCATTGCCCCATAGAATAACATAGGAAGTGGAGAAGTGATAAACTGGAGAAGTTATTATCACACCTCTTTATCACTGCTTAGTGACTCCCCCGTCTGGTGCTAGAGATGGAAGCTGCTATGCTAAGATGACGTGGAGTAATTATGGAACAAACCAACTGCATTAAAGCAGGGAGGGGTGATACAAATTCAGAAAATTCCCATTGATTGGCATGGAGCATTAAACCCAGTTGACTGCTAGAGAGGTTTTTGCTTTGCAATGCATTGGAGGCCTTGCTTGCATTCAAGGGGTTAAAAGCCCCAGTATAGATCAATAGCGATTTGGGTGATTGTATTTCTTCCCCGTGATGTAGTTGGTTTGCCCCAGATGTTCTCAATTTTGTTACATCAGCCGCTCTGAGCACTGCCGTGCTGGTCACAAGCAGGTCTGTGTATCGACATGAAGTGGGTCGCGTCCCTGCAGAGGCCTGAAATGTACTAATAAATGTGAACTGAGACGCTTCTAACTAGAACCTGTTATGTGAGTAAATAATCACAATATCATTCTCCTCACACAGTCACCTAATCAATACTGCACAGCGCGGTGACTTATATTATTATATTACTAAATACGTCTACACCCGCTACACACATTACACTCCTGTCTATATCTGTATACACATGTCCTACACACACATCTCCTACACACACACCTATACACACATCTACACACATTACACTCCTGTCAATATCTGTATACACATATCCTACACACACACATCTCCTACACACACACCTATACACACATCTACACACATTACACTCCTGTCAATATCTGTATACACATATCCTACACACACATCTCCTACACACACACCTATACACACATCTACACACATTACACTCCTGTCAGTATCTGTATACACATATCCTACACACACATCTCCTACACACATCTATACACACATCTACACACACACACATCTATACACATATCCCTCACACACACACATGTCCTATACACACATCTATACACACATCTACACACACACATCTATACACATCTATACACACACATGTATACACATCTATACACATCTATACACACATCTATACACACACAATCTATACACCCACGGAATCACACATGCACTGACACCTCAGCCTTGTTCCACTGATCACACGGAATCACATGGAATCACACGGAATCACTCGTACACTGACACATCACTGATCACACGGAATCACACATACACTGACACCTCAGCCTTGTTCCACTGATCACACGGAATCACACATAACTGACACATCAGCCTTGTTCCACTGATCACACGGAATCACACATACACTGACACCTCAGCCTTGTTCCACTGATCACATGGAATCACACATACACTGACACCTCAGCCTTGTTCCACTGATCACATGGAATCACACATACACTGACACCTCAGCCTTGTCCCACTGATCACACGGAATCACACATACACTGACACCTCAGCCTTGTCCCACTGATCACACGGAATCACACATACACTGACACATCAGCCTTGTTCCACTGATCACACGGAATCACACATACACTGACACCTCAGCCTTGTTCCACTGATCACACGGAATCACACATACACTGACACATCAGCCTTGTTCCACTGATCACACGGAATCACACGTACACTGACACCTCAGCCTTGTTCCACTGATCACACGGAATCACACATACACTGACACATCAGCCTTGTTCCACTGATCACATGGAATCACACATACACTGACACATCAGCCTTGTTCCACTGATCACACGGAATCACACATACACTGACACATCAGCCTTGTTCCACTGATCACACGGAATCACACATACACTGACACCTCAGCCTTGTTCCACTGATCACACGGAATCACACATACACTGACACCTCAGCCTTGTTCCACTGATCACATGGAATCACACATACACTGACACCTCAGCCTTGTTCCACTGATCACATGGAATCACACATACACTGACACATCAGCCTTGTTCCACTGATCACACGGAATCACACATACACTGACACCTCAGCCTTGTTCCACTGATCACATGGAATCACACATACACTGACACATCAGCCTTGTTCCACTGATCACACGGAATCACACATACACTGACACATCAGCCTTGTTCCACTGATCACACGGAATCAAACATACACTGACACATCAGCCTTGTTCCACTGATCACACGGAATCACACATACACTGACACCTCAGCCTTGTTCCACTGATCACACGGAATCACACATACACTGACACCTCAGCCTTGTTCCACTGATCACACGGAATCACACATACACTGACACCTCAGCCTTGTTCCACTGATCACACGGAATCACACATACACTGACACCTCGGCCTTGATCCACTGATCACATGGAATCACACATACACTGACACCTCAGCCTTGTTCCACTGATCACACGGAATCACACATGCACTGACACCTCAGCCTTGTTCCACTGATCACATGGAATCACACATACACTGACACCTCAGCCTTGTTCCACTGATCACATGGAATCACACATACACTGACACATCAGCCTTGTTCCACTGATCACATGGAATCACACATACTCTGACACCTCAGCCTTGTTCCACTGATCACACGGAATCACACGTACACTGACACCTCAGCCTTGTTCCACTGATCACACGGAATCACATGGAATCACACTGAATCACACGTACACTGACACCTCAGCCTTGTTCCACTGATCACACGGAATCACACATACACTGACACCTCAGCCTTGTTCCACTGATCACATGGAATCACACATACACTGACACATCAGCCTTGTTCCACTGATCACATGGAATCACACATACACTGACACCTCAGCCTTGTTCCACTGATCACATGGAATCACACATACACTGACACCTCAGCCTTGTTCCACTGATCACACGGAATCACACGTACACTGACACCTCAGCCTTGTTCCACTGATCACACGGAATCACACATACACTGACACATCAGCCTTGTTCCACTGATCACACGGAATCACATGGAATCACACGGAATCACACGTACACTGACACCTCAGCCTTGTTCCACTGATCACATGGAATCACACATACACTGACACCTCAGCCTTGTTCCACTGATCACACGGAATCACACATACACTGACACATCAGCCTTGTTCCACTGATCACACGGAATCACACATACACTGACACCTCAGCCTTGTTCCACTGATCACACGGAATCACACATACACTGACACATCAGCCTTGTTCCACTGATCACACGGAATCACACATACACTGACACCTCAGTCTTGTTCCACTGATCACACGGAATCACACATACACTGACACATCAGCCTTGTTCCACTGATCACACGGAATCACACATACACTGACACCTCAGCCTTGTTCCACTGATCACACGGAATCACACATACACTGACACCTCAGCCTTCTTCCACTGATCACACGGAATCACACATACACTGACACATCAGCCTTGTTCCACTGATCACACGGAATCACACATACACTGACACATCAGCCTTGTTCCACTGATCACACGGAATCACACATACACTGACACATCAGCCTTGTTCCACTGATCACATGGAATCACACATACACTGACACATCAGCCTTGTTCCACTGATCACACGGAATCACACATACACTGACACATCAGCCTTGTTCCACTGATCACACGGAATCACACATACACTGACACCTCAGCCTTGTTCCACTGATCACACGGAATCACACATACACTGACACCTCAGTCTTGTTCCACTGATCACACGGAATCACACATACACTGACACATCAGCCTTGTTCCACTGATCACACGGAATCACACATACACTGACACATCAGCCTTGTCCCACTGATCACACGGAATCACACATACACTGACACCTCAGCCTTGTTCCACTGATCACACGGAATCACACATACACTGACACATCAGCCTTGTCCCACTGATCACACGGAATCACACATACACTGACACATCAGCCTTGTTCCACTGATCACACGGAATCACACATACACTGACACCTCAGCCTTGTTCCACCGATCACACGGAATCACACATACACTGACACATCAGCCTTGTTCCACTGATCACATGGAATCACACATAACTGACACCTCAGCCTTGTTCCACTGATCACACGGAATCACACATACACTGACACATCAGCCTTGTTCCACTGATCACACGGAATCACACATACACTGACACCTCAGCCTTGTTCCACTGATCACACAGAATCACACATACACTGACACATCAGCCTTGTTCCACTGATCACACGGAATCACACATACACTGACACCTCAGCCTTGTTCCACTGATCACACGGAATCACACATACACTGACACATCAGCCTTGTTCCACTGATCACACGGAATCACACATACACTGACACATCAGCCTTGTTCCACTGATCACACGGAATCACACATACACTGACACCTCAGCCTTGTTCCACTGATCACACGGAATCACACATACACTGACACATCAGCCTTGTTCCACTGATCACACGGAATCACACATACACTGACACATCAGCCTTGTTCCACTGATCACACGGAATCACACATACACTGACACATCAGCCTTGTTCCACTGATCACACAGAATCACACATACACTGACACATCAGCCTTGTTCCACTGATCACACGGAATCACACATACACTGACACCTCAGCCTTCTTCCACTGATCACACGGAATCACACATACACTGACACCTCAGCCTTGTTCCACTGATCACACGGAATCACACATACACTGACACCTCAGCCTTCTTCCACTGATCACACGGAATCACACATACACTGACACCTCAGCCTTGTTCCACTGATCACACGGAATCACACATACACTGACACCTCAGCCTTGTTCCACTGATCACACGGAATCACACATACACTGACACCTCAGCCTTGTTCCACTGATCACACGGAATCACACATACACTGACACATCAGCCTTGTTCCACTGATCACACGGAATCAAACATACACTGACACCTCAGCCTTGTTCCACTGATCACACGGAATCACACATACACTGACACATCAGCCTTGTTCCACTGATCACACGGAATTAAACATACACTGACACATCAGCCTTGTTCCACTGATCACACGGAATCACACATACACTGACACCTCAGCCTTGTTCCACTGATCACACGGAATCACACATACACTGACACATCAGCCTTGTCCCACTGATCACACGGAATCACACATACACTGACACATCAGCCTTGTTCCACTGATCACACGGAATCACACATACACTGACACCTCAGCCTTTTTCCACTGATCACACGGAATCACACATACACTGACACCTCAGCCTTGTTCCACTGATCACACGGAATCACACATACACTGACACATCAGCCTTGATCCACTGATCACACGGAATCACACATACACTGACACCTCAGCCTTGTTCCACTGATCACACGGAATCACACATACACTGACACCTCAGCCTTGTTCCACTGATCACACGGAATCACACATACACTGACACCTCAGCCTTGTTCCACTGATCACACGGAATCACACATACACTGACACCTCAGCCTTGATCCACTGATCACATGGAATCACACATACACTGACACCTCAGCCTTGTTCCACTGATCACACGGAATCACACATACACTGACACCTCAGCCTTGTTCCACTGATCACACGGAATCACACATACACTGACACCTCAGCCTTGTTCCACTGATCACACGGAATCACACATAACTGACACATCAGCCTTGTTCCAGTGATCACACGGAATCACACATACACTGACACATCAGCCTTGTTCCACTGATCACATGGAATCACACATACACTGACACCTCAGCCTTGTTCCACTGATCACACGGAATCACACATACACTGACACATCAGCCTTGTTCCACTGATCACATGGAATCACACATACACTGACACCTCAGCCTTGTTCCACTGATCACACGGAATCACACATACACTGACACATCAGCCTTGTTCCACTGATCACACGGAATCACACATACACTGACACATCAGCCTTGTTCCACTGATCACACGGATTCACACATACACTGACACATCAGCCTTGTTCCACTGATCACATGGAATCACACATACACTGACACCTCAGCCTTGTTCCACTGATCACATGGAATCACACATACACTGACACCTCAGCCTTGTTCCACTGATCACATGGAATCACACATACACTGACACCTCAGCCTTGTTCCACTGATCACACGGATTCACACATACACTGACACATCAGCCTTGTTCCACTGATCACACGGATTCACACATACACTGACACATCAGCCTTGTTCCACTGATCACATGGAATCACACATACACTGACACATCAGCCTTGTTCCACTGATCACATGGAATCACACATACACTGACACATCAGCCTTGATCCACTGATCACATGGAATCACACATACACTGACACATCAGCCTTGTTCCACTGATCACACGGAATCACACATACACTGACACCTCAGCCTTGTTCCACTGATCACACGGAATCACACATACACTGACACATCAGCCTTGTTCCACTGATCACACGGAATCACACATACACTGACACCTCAGCCTTGTTCCACTGATCACACGGAATCACACATACACTGACACCTCAGCCTTGTTCCACTGATCACACGGAATCACACATACACTGACACCTCAGCCTTGTTCCACTGATCACACGGAATCACACATACACTGACACATCAGCCTTGTCCCACTGATCACATGGAATCACACATACACTGACACCTCAGCCTTGTTCCACTGATCACACGGAATCACACATACACTGACACATCAGCCTTGTTCCACTGATCACACGGAATCACACATACACTGACACATCAGCCTTGTTCCACTGATCACACGGAATCACACATACACTGACACCTCAGCCTTGTTCCACTGATCACATGGAATCACACATACACTGACACCTCAGCCTTGTTCCACTGATCACACGGAATCACACATACACTGACACCTCAGCCTTGTTCCACTGATCACATGGAATCACACATACACTGACACCTCAGCCTTGTTCTCAACTGATCACATGGAATCACACATACACTGACACATCAGCCTTGTTCCACTGATCACACGGAATCACACATACACTGACACCTCAGCCTTGTTCCACTGATCACACAGAATCACACATACACTGACACATCAGCCTTGTTCCACTGATCACACGGAATCACACATACACTGACACCTCAGCCTTGTTCCACTGATCACACGGAATCACACATACACTGACACATCAGCCTTGTTCCACTGATCACACGGAATCACACATACACTGACACCTCAGCCTTGTTCCACTGATCACACGGATTCACACATACACTGACACCTCAGCCTTGTTCCACTGATCACACGGAATCACACATACACTGACACATCAGCCTTGTTCCACTGATCACACGGAATCACACATACACTGACACATCAGCCTTGTTCCACTGATCACACGGAATCACACATACACTGACACATCAGCCTTGTTCCACTGATCACACGGAATCACACATACACTGACACATCAGCCTTGTTCCACTGATCACACGGAATCACACATACACTGACACCTCAGCCTTGTTCCACCGATCACACGGAATCACACATACACTGACACCTCAGCCTTGTTCCACTGATCACACGGAATCACACATACACTGACACATCAGCCTTGTTCCACTGATCACACGGAATCACACATACACTGACACATCAGCCTTGTTCCACTGATCACACGGAATCACACATACACTGACACCTCAGCCTTGTTCCACTGATCACACGGAATCACACATACACTGACACCTCGGCCTTGTTCCACTGATCACACGGAATCACACATACACTGACACATCAGCCTTGTTCCACTGATCACATGGAATCACACATACACTGACACATCAGCCTTGTTCCACTGATCACACGGAATCACACATACACTGACACATCAGCCTTGTTCCACTGATCACACGGAATCACACATACACTGACACCTCAGCCTTGTTCCACTGATCACACGGAATCACACATACACTGACACATCAGCCTTGTTCCACTGATCACACGGAATCACACATACACTGACACATCAGCCTTGTTCCACTGATCACACGGAATCACACATACACTGACACCTCAGCCTTGTTCCACTGATCACACGGAATCACACATACACTGACACCTCGGCCTTGTTCCACTGATCACACGGAATCACACATACACTGACACATCAGCCTTGTTCCACTGATCACATGGAATCACACATACACTGACACATCAGCCTTGTTCCACTGATCACACGGAATCAAACATACACTGACACATCAGCCTTGTTCCACTGATCACACGGAATCAAACATACACTGACACCTCAGCCTTGTTCCACTGATCACACGGAATCACACATACACTGACACCTCAGCCTTGTTCCACTGATCACACGGAATCACACATACACTGACACCTCAGCCTTGTTCCACTGATCACACGGAATCACACATACACTGACACATCAGCCTTGTTCCACTGATCACACGGAATCACACATACACTGACACCTCAGCCTTGTTCCACTGATCACACGGAATCACATGGAATCACACGGAATCACACGTACACTGACACATCACTGATCACACAGAATCACACATACACTGACACATCAGCCTTGTTCCACTGATCACACAGAATCACACATAACTGACACCTCAGCCTTGTTCCACTGATCACACGGAATCACACGTACACTGACACCTCAGCCTTGTTCCACTGATCACACGGAATCACATGGAATCACACGGAATCACACGTACACTGACACATCACTGATCACACGGAATCACACATACACTGACACATCACTGATCACACAGAATCACACATAACTGACACCTCAGCCTTGTTCCACTGATCACACGGAATCACACATACACTGACACCTCAGCCTTGTTCCACTGATCACACGGAATCACATGGAATCACACGGAATCACACGTACACTGACACATCACTGATCACACGGAATCACACATACACTGACACCTCAGCCTTGTTCCACTGATCACACGGAATCACACATACACTGACACCTCAGCCTTGTTCCACTGATCACACGGAATCACATGGAATCACACGGAATCACACGTACACTGACACATCACTGATCACACAGAATCACACATACACTGACACCTCAGCCTTGTTCCACTGATCACACGGAATCACACATAACTGACACCTCGGCCTTGTTCCACTGATCACACGGAATCACATGGAATCACACGGAATCACACGTACACTGACACATCACTGATCACACGGAATCACACATACACTGACACCTCAGCCTTGTTCCACTGATCACACGGAATCACACATACACTGACACCTCAGCCTTGTTCCACTGATCACACAGAATCACACATAACTGACACCTCGGCCTTGTTCCACTGATCACACGGAATCACACATACACTGACACCTCAGCCTTGTTCCACTGATCACACGGAATCACACATACACTGACACCTCAGCCTTGTTCCACTGATCACACGGAATCACATGGAATCACACGGAATCACACGTACACTGACACATCACTGATCACACAGAATCACACATACACTGACACCTCAGCCTTGTTCCACTGATCACACGGAATCACACATAACTGACACCTCGGCCTTGTTCCACTGATCACACGGAATCACATGGAATCACACGGAATCACACGTACACTGACACATGACTGATCACACGGAATCACACATACACTGACACATCAGCCTTGTTCCACTGATCACACGGAATCACACATACACTGACACATCAGCCTTGTCCCACTGATCACACGGAATCACACATAACTGACACCTCAGCCTTGTTCCACTGATCACACGGAATCACACATACACTGACACCTCAGCCTTGTTCCACTGATCACACGGAATCACATGGAATCACACGGAATCACACGTACACTGACACATCACTGATCACACGGAATCACACATACACTGACACATCAGCCTTGTTCCACTGATCACACAGAATCACACATAACTGACACCTCGGCCTTGTCCCACTGATCACACGGAATCACACATAACTGACACCTCAGCCTTGTTCCACTGATCACACGGAATCACACATAACTGACACCTCAGCCTTGTTCCACTGATCACACGGAATCACACATACACTGACACCTCAGCCTTGTTCCACTGATCACACGGAATCACACATACACTGACACCTCAGCCTTGTTCCACTGATCACACGGAATCACACATACACTGACACATCAGCCTTGTTCCACTGATCACACGGAATCACACATACACTGACACATCAGCCTTGTTCCACTGATCACACAGAATCACACATAACTGACACCTCAGCCTTGTTCCACTGATCACACGGAATCACATGGAATCACACGGAATCACACGTACACTGACACATCACTGATCACACAGAATCACACATACACTGACACCTCAGCCTTGTTCCACTGATCACACGGAATCACACATACACTGACACCTCAGCCTTGTTCCACTGATCACACGGAATCACACATGCACTGACACATCAGCCTTGTTCCACTGATCACACGGAATCACACATACACTGACACATCAGCCTTGTTCCACTGATCACATGGAATCACACATACACTGACACCTCAGCCTTGTTCCACTGATCACACGGAATCACACATACACTGACACATCAGCCTTCTTCCACTGATCACACGGAATCACACATACACTGACACCTCGGCCTTGTTCCACTGATCACACGGAATCACACATACACTGACACATCAGCCTTGTTCCACTGATCACACGGAATCACACATACACTGACACCTCAGCCTTGTTCCACTGATCACACGGAATCACACATACACTGACACCTCAGCCTTGTTCCACTGATCACACGGAATCACACATACACTGACACCTCAGCCTTGTTCCACTGATCACACGGATTCACACATACACTGACACCTCAGCCTTGTTCCACTGATCACAACGGAATCACACATACACTGACACATCAGCCTTGTTCCACTGATCACACGGAATCACACATACACTGACACCTCAGCCTTGTTCCACTGATCACACGGAATCACACATACACTGACACATCAGCCTTGTTCCACTGATCACACGGAATCACACATACACTGACACATCAGCCTTGTTCCACTGATCACATGGAATCACACATACACTGACACCTCAGCCTTGTTCCACTGATCACACAGAATCACACATACACTGACACATCAGCCTTGTTCCACTGATCACACGGAATCACACATACACTGACACATCAGCCTTGTTCCACTGATCACATGGAATCACACATACACTGACACCTCAGCCTTGA